>JAHDVE020008256.1:0-180934 GCA_022606495.2 Halesus radiatus
TCTTAATCATTGCGATTATTTTTTTCTGATATTCCCTATAATCATATATCATCTATTATTTAAAGAAGAATGTGTTTATTTTGTATACAAATCTACAGTTTTATTCCGAGCTTGATGAAATTTTGCACACTCGATAAAAAAAAACAAGAGAAAGGTCACTGTCTACATATACGTACTTACGTACAATCAACCACACGAGAGGTTGACAAGATATAATAAAAATAACTACCTGCTATTTGATCTACAAAAAGCGTATTTTTTCGGACAGCAAGTTACAACTCATCAAAAAGTCTAACCCTCAACATTGTGAAAGTAAAACCTAACCCAAACTCTTTTTCCTTTTGTAATATTTGAATAACCTTAAAAGTTCACTACCTACGACTTTGAAAAATAATTTTAAAAAAAACTGAGCTTTTCAACAAAAATGATTTTTAAAATCAGATATGGAATCTAACTGGTTTCAAGATAGACTCCTCTAAAACAGTGGGTAAATAATTAATCGACATGTAAAATCAATGATCAGTTTAAAAAGGTCGTGTAATTTAGATGATTTTTTTTACACAGTTTTATAAAGGTGTTTGACGACTTTTGATGAGGTTTCTTACTGGCAGCGGTCTATAGCAGTATTGTCAGTATAAAAAGAGAAAGTAGGTATCCCGATGGAGTTTCTTCACGGAATGCTAACCTCGTTTATAGTCGGAATATATTTTTGATGGAGGAACACGTCTCTTAGTTAAAGTTTACGTGTTTTAATGGTACTCGTACGATATTTATAACATAAGGTGATGGTTCTTTTTTCAAAATATCTTAGCGATTTTTTAAATAAACTTAGAACATTAGTTTATCTCGTTTTAGTTAAATGCAGTTTTCTTTAAAACTTCGTAGTGAAAGGTAACCGATAAAATTCGTGTTTACCAAGAAATTTGATAAAGCAAATTACGTTTTAATGTATTGTGCAATTATTTTGTGGAGATGGTGCAATGGAAATATACTGCATAATATATTTGTATATATATTCGTTACGTGTTTTTTAAATAAAATGAAACGAAAGTTTTAAAACAGTGATCTACTATATTTTATAAAGAAAATCAGAGCGAAGTTTTAAAATAGTGATCTAAAATATTTTTAAAGCATATGTTTTAAATTAGTTTACTGTTTTTAGATAATATTAGTTGAAACAGTGGTTTATTACTTTTAGAAAATATCAGTTGAAACAGTGGTTTATTACTTTTAGATAATATCAGTTGAAACAGTGGTTTATTAGTTTTTGAAAATATCATTTGGAATAGTGGTTTATTACTTTTAGAAAATATCAGTTGAAACAGTGGTTTATTACTTTTAGAAAATATCAGTTGAAACAGTGTTTTATTACTTTTACATAATATCAGTTGAAACAGTGGTTTATTACTTTTAGAAAATATCAGTTGAAACAGTGGTTTATTACTTTTAGAAAATATCAGTTGAAACAGTGGTTTATTACTTTTAGATAATATCAGTTGAAACAGTGGTTTATTACTTTTGGAAAATATCATTTGGAATAGTGATTTATTACTTTTAGAAAATATCAGTTGAAACAGTGGTTTATTACTTTTAGAAAATATCAGTTGAAACAGTGGTTTATTACTTTTAGAAAATATCAGTTGAAACAGTGGTTTATTACTTTTAGAAAATATCAGTTGAAACAGTGTTTTATTACTTTTAGATAATATCAGTTGAAACAGTGGTTTATTACTTTTATATAATATCAGTTGAAACAGTGGTTTATTACTTTTAGATAATATTAGTTGAAACAGTGATTTATCAAGTTTTAGATAATATCAGTTCAACGAGTGGTTTATAATTTTTTAGGTAATATCATTTGAAGCAGATGTTTAATATTTTTTACATAATATCAGTTGAAACAGTGTATTACTAATTTTAAAAAATAAGTTAGGCAAATCTATGGTTTACAATATATTATTGAAACTAAGAAGGAAATATATAGTTCTTTACAATTTTTAAAAAGATATAAAAGACAGAAGTGAGCATAAAAGTATAAGTACAAGTCTATATAATCACTAGAAGCTTAGACAGTATTTTTACTTTTTAATAATAAATATAACTCTTATTTATAGATTTTAACATTTGTGACGCAGCGAGAATCGAATCCTAAATAAGGAACCCGAGACCATTTAGAAAATATGTAAATATATATACAATAATAATGTTCTAACTTAAATACCAGTATATATTTATTTTTCAAAGTCCGCCAAAAACGCTCCAAATCTATGGCCGATCGGATTTAGAATGTCAAATATCAAAACAAGGATCAGTTTTACCGTAGATAATTTTATATGCTATTCATAGTAAATCATCGTGTCCACACTCGGACAGTGACTTAAAATTAACTACACGATTCAGTAGCTACTAAGTCACTGACCCAATCACTGTCCTCGTGTAAATAGTCTACAAGTGAAAAATCTTCATAAAATCGTTCTCAGTTACAATAATATAAACAAGGGCGTGCACGAAACACATTTTTTGCACGATTATCTAATTTTCAAAATGCGATATCAATGAATGTTCTTGGGAAATAACAAAAGAAATAGATATTAAAAATACAAACATAATATACAAGAAATATATATATATATATATATCTAATTGACAGATGAGGTGTTTTGAAATTCGGTGCTCCAATTAACACTTGACGGTGTTCGCTATAAAATACTTGCGACATATTTCAAATGTAAATACTTAGAAACTTTTCAATGGCATATGTGTAAACCGTCCCTGAGGTAGTATTTCGTTCTAAAATGGCTATGGAATAATAATCATTGAAGAATACAATATTTACATAACCTAAATGAAACATGAAACCGAAAAAACAACAGAAAATAAAAAAAGATATCAGTCGCATCTGGGACTCGAACCCAGGACCTCTGTCTTTCCGGGACAACCGCTTTACCAACATAGCTAATGAGACCAGTTCAATTTATGCCATCTTCATCGATATCATATCTCAAATTCAAGACTTGTTAATATTTATCCGAGACACTATCTAATTAGCAATTGTGTTCATGAAGAACTTTGTAATCATCATAAATATAGCTGCCAATAATTTGGGATTAAAGATGGAGCATAATATTAACATGTTTCATTTAGGTTATGTTAATACTGTCTTCTTAAATGATTAAGATATTACAATGAGGTTTTTAAATTTCAATAAAAAATAAAATATTAAAAATTTTATGAAATTATAATTTATTCTAGTAAATACACCTTTAAAACTTTTCTGTAATCGTGCGGTGAATTCAACTTATTAACCTCGTTGATTTTTTAAAATATTATTTAGTTTTGGTCTGAACTCATGCACCTACCTATACAGAGTGTTAGGAGAAGTTGACTCCCGATCTTATTTGGAGTAAAAAATATATAATGTTACATAAAATATATAAGTGTTAGGAGACGTTGACTCCTGATCTTATTTGGAGTAAAAAATATATAATGAAATTTTGCTTTTCAACGATTTTTTTTTTCACATAAGTGAAAAAAAAGTTTTTTATATACATATTTCTTTCGTCTTTTAACAACTCGTATAATTGTTGTCGGAACATGACGAACAGTTTTTTGGGTTTATTGTATTAATAATAAATAAATAAATTTTTTTAAAAAATTGGCAACATTGTTACCATAGACTTTGAAGCTTATGAAAAATTGTATAACGCTGTCGAACGGCCTTATTTAGAGAATTAATGTGAAACGCGTTTATATCATTAAATCCCGATTAGAATAATAATAATAATAATAAATAATAAATGTTTATTCCGGTATGTGGGGAGGTTAGTGCAGTCCCACACATTCCATACAACAATATACATTCAATACAGTTATAAAAAAATATACAAAATATATACATACATCACATCGTAAAAATAAATAAATAAAGAAAAATAATAATTTAACTAAATAAGAGTAAGATAACTCCTTAAGGGTGCTGTGGCATTTATATTGTGAGGGGCCAATATATTTGTCCAGTATGCGTCGATGCTAGAGGCTGGACTGAGGCGGGCTTCCATGATGAGGATATTCCTGGAGCTGTTTATTCTTTCCCTCATTCCAGCCACCCTGGATCTTATAAGGGCTGCAAAACCGGAAACTCGCCCCTCCGTGAACATACTGGAAGCACTGCAGTATCTGGGGAGGCCAAACATTATGCGGAAGGCGTTATTGTACTGTACGCGAAGTCTTTTCATACTACTCTTTTTGTAGTTTGCCCAGAGTTCGCAGGTGTACAACGTTGCGCAGAAGGCAAGGAATAGAGTCCTTTTCACAGCGGTACTACAAAGGTGAAATCTTCTACTGAGCATATTCGATTTTACGCTGAGAGCGCGTCTTTGCCTATCAATGTCTTCATCATCCATCAGAGTACTGGTGATTATAGCGTTGTTAATGCAAATAATGGTGATTTCTGCGCATTTACAAAAAAGTGTAATCTGAATACACTTCTTCAATTTTTATATGCAATGAAAAGAAAAATCTTTCGTAGTCAATGTTGTGAACTAAAACATTGGGGCAATACATTTAGGTTGCAGCGGTTGCACAAGCCATTGCACGTATGCAGCTGGTAAAATACATACTCGTACATAACATCGTTGATGTTCGTTGCAGATACAATGGACTGTCGGTGACACCAACTTCTACAGATATATGACAAAGCTATAGGAGGATACCTCACAACACCGTAATATCCAAGATGGAGCATAATCGTAAGTACATATTGTGTTTGACGTATTATATTCGGTAATTTATACGACATTAACGAACTTAATATCATTATCAGCCTGCGTATCTGCAGTGCAATATGAAGGCCACAATATTAAAAAAAACTGCACGAGTGGCCATCACAGATGCAAATAAATCATCTTTCATAGTCAATAAAATGTCACAATAAATAGTCCACATCTTAAGTGACTAATTTGGATATCCAGGGAGGTCCCTGCCTTCTGCACACAACACCTCACAATAAAGAGGAAGACATGGTGACCACTGGCAGTGGAATTCCTGTGCAGTTGATCCCCCGGATAGTTGATCCCTCTGTCATTTGATCCTTCGGATACTTGATACCCTAAAGGATTATTTCTGCTGTATTCCCTCCCTGGTAACGTATGCAGAGAGGATATACAGCCGTACAACAAAATACGATATACTTATATGAGCAGTCGGCTTAGGAAAAATACTATATAACTACCTACATATAGTTTATAATCACTTGAGTGAAAGTCCGTTATTGTTTTTTTATATAGCTTTATCATACTTTATAAATATTAAAAAACTGTTGGTTTTACAAATAAAATGAAATAAAAATAACTAAGTGTCCACGAAGCGGTATGCAGAGAGGTATACCAGCGAATACGAAAAGCGTACATTCCCTAAGCCGACTCCACAAGTAAGTATGTAATCTTTTCTTATTTGGCGGTATATCCTCCCTGCATACACCCCTTAGGAGATACTCAGTTATATTATACATATGGAGGTAGGTATAGCGTTTTTCCCTAAGCCGATTTTCTCAGATTTTCTTATTCGGTGGTATATATTCTCTGCACGTCCCTGCGGCGACACGACATTAATGTAAGCAAATATATTTGAATAGTGGATTTCCACTTAAAACGCCTGCAAATATAAGTGTACCGATTTTTTATTATACGGCTCTATATCCTCCCTGCATACGTTACCAGGGAGGAAGTAGAACAGAAATAATCCTTTGGGGATCAAATGACAGAAGGATCAACTTTCCGGGGGATCAACTCTCCGGGGGATTAAGTATCGGGTGATCAACTGTGGGGGGATCAAGCGTCATGGAATCGTATAATTATATAGGTACCTCCACTCTACGTACCCCATACAGAATGGCATTCAACAACAAATATTATAAAAATGCGTAATAGTTAGGAATTACTCGTAAATAACTAAGGAAGTATGTAACTAAAGGAAGAATTTTTCGTAGAAACCCCGCCTTTATGGTAACTAGGTTACACCACTGATTACAATAGAGCCGTTTTATTTAAAATTATAAACAATTTCTTAGCTCTATCTCCAACAAGAAAAGAAGCGTTTAAAATCCATTATTAAAATCGTCCATAATAATAATAAAACTTGATAATGTTTTCACAAATCGAAATAAAGAGGTGCGAAGAGACACAATTTAATATTAACTTTAGTATGTGAATACTGGCACCTCAACTGGATTGTGTAACCATTTATAGAAGTACCGACATATATAGTGATAAGCAATTGAATCAATACGCTTCCGAAAATTAATTGTGTTGATAAATAAATCATATTTTCCGATTCACTTTGATGGGAACGTGGGATGGGCAAGTTTTTGAGTGGACTTTTCACAATATTTGTGTGTGTTCTCATTGCAAAATGAAAATTTGCAAAAGTTCATCACAGAAAATGTGTGCACAAAGCATACAGTTAAAAGAAATACTGTACAAAAAAATGCACCCAGATTCACATCAAACATTGCTTGATGATACTATTTACAGATGCTTGTTTTTTGACACTGTAAGCAGAATTCGAAGCCTTCCGTGGAAAATAAATTGCAGATTTTTACCACAGCCAGATTTTGTTTAGAATCCCCTTACTTTTGTGACTTTTTTTTGTTAAAAGTTTGTTTTTTCTGAATTACGTGCAAACATTCCAAAAGGCTGTAGCATTGGAGGACAAGGAAGATTGTTGATAATGAGGCTGAATAATTTTTGACTTTTGTTTATGTAAATGCAGAGAAATCAACGAATAGAGGACTGAATGTAGTAGTCTACAGCATATCGATAGAACTCACCGATTCAAATGAATCCATTGATGCAAGGGGAAAAACATTTATTTCAAGTTTTGGGCCACTTTCTGGGCCCGGCAGAGACTTATAGATCTTATAAATTTTAGGTAGGGTTAGCAATTTTAGTTTGAAATTGGTTTAAAATTAAGCAACAAATCTTTGTTTTAAAACAATTAACAGGAATTACACACGAGGTTACCCACACGTAGAGTAGTAGACACGCAACAATGTAATTCAATAACCATAACCTGGCATTTTTTCAACAAATTATCTCATTTAACCATCAGATTAAACCTCTTTGTTTTGTTTGCAGTACTTCCGGTGAAGGAACACATCGACTTGTTGCTCGATGGAGATGCGCACGACCAACCATGCGACAGCTGCCAATCGCTGGACCTCGAAATGAACTTACCCCCGTGGTTTGATAAGGAGAAATATAAAAGGTAATTTTAATAATCCATCATCTATGAATTTAGGATTTTAACCTCTCTACACAGCAAAAACAAAATATATCCATAATGTTGTGGTAGAATACTATTTTATTATTGATGATATCATATCCACATTTTTTAGTCGTTTATATTTTTGATACGAAGTACCGCAAGGCTCCCGTTAAGGCCTCGTTTATTTGTAAAGAATCTTGATGCAGTACTCGAGAATATTTTACACTTCTACTTATGTAGGTGACCGAGTCTTTTCATCGTGTAATTAAATATATATTTGTTTAATTTATGCTAAGTGTCGTGGAAAATGATCACTCTTGCAAAAAAGCCACATTACGCTCGAAGGGTCAAATATATATTTGTCAATAAAAAGTCAACATCCGATTCTTATTTAATTAGATATAGTTGTTTTTTCACTAGGTTTATTCTGTCTGTTTATACCATATTATTAAATACTGCTATTTTATCAACAGAGGCCAACAGTATATATGGAAAAACCTTTTCGCACAATACGGAGTCACACTATGTGGTCTTGTTTGCGTCTTGGCTGTACCCAGCATCCTAAAAATCCTCATCAATACCAAGAAGTCCTCCACACCGATGACGGCCTACAGAAGATACCTCTCAACCATAAAGCACGTGTATGCCTGGTACTCTGATGAACTCAAGCCTGGAACGACGTGAGTACATAACCTTCTTTTGGGTAGTCTGTTGTAAAAAAATAAATGAGTACCGAGGAAAAAAAAAACAATAAATACGATTTTTTCCGTTTGAAAAGATAAGTCGCAAAACTGAAAATTTGATTTAGTAGCGATTTATTAATTAGATATTAGATATGTTATTGAATCTTAATACTTTAAACAAGAGCAGTCCAAAACTGTACTATAACTTTTTATGTTGTAAAAAGAAATTGTTGCATAAATTCCTCAGGTATGTAAAGTCACAATCAAAACGGAATTCAAAATTTAAAAAACATACTTGTTAGTTTAAAAGATAAACAGTTTTTTGTTTCTCCTCGAGTAGTTAACAAATTGGATTAAGTAATTCACTAAATTAAGGTAAATTTAGATTTTGTTTTGTTACTGAAGAAAATGTAGGCTGCAACATCATGTAAAAACTATACGCATCTGCCTTGCTGATGGACATTGCAAGGTCACCCGAAACATTTTCTCAAAAAGCAGGAAGCTAAAGTGTCAATTATTGCATACATCCTCAACAATTATTAATAAGACATGTGTCTGTAAGTATCTATGATTGTGAGGCGTGTTTTGTATATTCGCCTGTGTCGCTAATTATTTGTAATGGTACTTAGACGATGTTATTGCTGAATTTTTTTAATAATGTAATATTTTTTATTTCTTTAAAAATAAAACTTTACATTCGAATGAAGCTTGCACAAAAAAATATGTACCAGAGAAAGATGAACAATGATTAAAAAAAACTTTTGCACTTTATGTTGAATCCAGAAAGGTATAACTTATTGAGCCCTTAAATAAATTTTGGATATTTAAAAAAAAGCTGAATTTTGAAAGGGGTAAGAATTTTTAAATTTTATTTTTTTCATTATTAATAATTTTTTTGATTCATACATTCACACCAACAAGGTATATAGGTTATAAACATATTTTTTCAACAATAAATTATAAATACATCTGAACACATGTATATAAACCTACGTTTAATGTATATAATAGAAAAAATCCCACATAGGCAAGGCCAATGCGTGGGCATACCTGGTATTAGTCAGTGGCAGTATATTAGTATATTTGTATTAATGTTGAAGGTTAGTTAAATAAAAATTGTAAGTTAAAAAAGAAAAAGAAAAAAGAAATTGGATCACTACATATTTGACCGTTTTTCACTTTCCAGTGCGTGGAAATCCCTGATGACAGTTCGAGCCAGACATTTAAGGGCCAGTAAGACGTCCCAGAGAAAGGGCGGCGGCCACATTTCTCAGAGAGACCTGGTCCTCACGCAGTTCTCCTTCTACGGCTTTGGCCTCATCAGGGCCAGTAGCATCGGGATGGTCTGCAATAACGAGGAGGACATAGAGGGATACGTCCACTTCTGGAGGACGGTGGGCTACTGTATGGGGATCGATGATAGGTGAGAATTACCTTCCTTTTACCATGTTTGAAAACTTCCTTCTAGTCCCAAGATGATACACGATGTTGCCGCAATATTTCTGAGCCTCAAATGCTCCAAAATGACTTCGATACACTCAATAGATTGTCAATAATATGCACTTAAATGTTGAGATATGTTACACTTTAAAATTTACTCGAAATAGAGAACTTTTCCTACGTTATTAATCATACTGCTCTTAAAAAAGTATCTTCCACAAGAGATCTAGGAATCACTCTCGATTTTAAATTCATATTTGACGTACACATTAACAACATTAAGTGTAAATCATTCAAAATGATGCGATTTATTCACAGAATATGTTAATCATTCAAGAATCTTCAATCAATTCTAGCCCTTTACAGCGCCTTAATTAGAAGTCAACTGAAATATAGAAGTTATTTTGGAATGCTCATTACTACAAATATTAAAACATTGTCGAATCTGTTAAAAAAAATGCTATGAATTTTATCTTTTAAATGTGGTCTACAATGTCTACATGGCCATCTTAGATCATACAACGTACGTCTTGAATATTTCAACATTAAGGGCGAGAGGGACGTCGGAGAGTTATTATTTATTATTTGAAAATAATGAGAGTATTATTATGCCATACGATAAACATAATGTTTTTAAATAGAAAAATATTTATTAAATTTACATAGGCTTAGTATTTATCAAAATCTAATCAGAAATATTACTTTTTCTGACCGTCCCATTGTATGTTTCAAAATATTTAAAATACGAATACGATTTTTACAGTGGAGAAAAGTATTTTTAATCCTTTATCGTTGCGTTTTTGTAAATAAACATAACCAAAGATTTGTAATACGCATTATAAAAAAAAAAACATTAAAGTTGCGTAGTGTTCATAAAAAAATTAAACCACACTGAAAAAAAACGTAATAAATATTTTTCTCTTTAAAAACACCGCGTTTATCGTATTGCACAATAATATTTTCACTATTTTGAATTAATAAATAATAACTCTCCGACATCCCTCTCCCCGTTAATTCACTTAAAATTAGAAGGCAAATGATTAATTATACAAAATAATTCACGGTCATCTAGATACTATATTATGTTATAGCAATATTGAAATAAATGAACCTAATTCCTATTGTTTAAGACTCTATCTGAACACTTTCAGAAATAATATTGGCTAATTTAGTCCCCTTCCTCAAATGTGTCAACTATATTGTAATAAGATAGAGTGCGCTAATGTAGACATTTATGTTAATAATTTTTACAGTTTCAGAAAAAAATGTCCTGCTATTACTTAAAATATGTAACAATAATTGGTCTAATTATATTACGTATCACTGGTGTATATCTTTGTGTTTCTTGTTTCTATTGTACTATGTATCATTAAGTGAGTTTTTGTAATTTTATGTTTTGTGTATCCTTGTCTCATTATTTGTAATTTTGTGTTTTGTGTATCCTTGTCTCATTATTTGTAATTTTATGTTTTGTGTATCCTTGTCTCATTATTTGTAATTTTGTGTTTTGTGTATCCTTGTCTCATTATTTGTAATTTTATGTTTTGTGTATCCTTGTCTCATTATTTGTAATTTTATGTTTTGTGTATCCTTGTCTCATTATTTGTAATTTTATGTTTTGTGTATCCTTGTCTCATTATTTGTAATTTTGTGTTTTGTGTATCCTTGTCTCATTATTTGTAATTTTATGTTTTGTGTATCCTTGTCTCATTATTTGTAATTTTATGTTTTGCGTGTCCTTGTATCATTATTTGTAATTTTGTGTTTTGTGTATCCTTGTCTCATTATTTGTAATTTTGTGTTTTGTTTATCCTTGTCTCATTATTTGTAATTTGTGTATATGAACTGAGTTTTTATAACTGGATTGTTCTCACGTAAGTGTGAACATCTGTAAAAATCCAATACAAATAAAACATTTCCACGTGGAAAGTTTTTTAATACAAGAAAATATTTAAAATCGATGTTGTATTTATGAATGTATGCAGAGTTTCGCATTTATGTGAAATGCGATATTCCGTACGCAGCTTATGTGAAAGAGGCAATAGTTCTGCTCAGTCAGGTCATTTGCCAACGACCATATCATCCTGAATACACCGGTACTCGTCCGATCACCGATCACCGATCACCGATCACCGATCACCGTAAACGAAATTATATGTAATTCGCACTGACAGATTGGCTCTAATTTAAAACGTATTTTAGAAGAAAAAAAAACACTTTTAACACGTAATGCTTTTAAATATTGAGATTACTTGTTTGTTGGCGGATGTACGAGTACATTCTGAACATGAAATGGAATAAAATGTTATTGCAAGTTTAGAGCTCATCCTAATGTTATTTAAGAATCTTATATGTTAGTGTCACAATAATATATTGTATTTTTGTAAGTTTCTTTAAGATTCTGTTTCATTTTCCATGTGTATAACCCGCCTATAAACAATTAATTTCAATATTTGAAAGCATTAGGTACTAAAAGTTTTTTTTTCTCTTTATTTATATTTAAAATAGCGCCATCTGTGAGCGCGTATTAGGTTATTTCATTTATCCTTAAGCAACATTGGGCGCGGTCAGTACTTGAAGCGTTAATTTTTTATTATTATTATCATTCTTCCCTGGTGATAAATATGAAACGATCAATCAGAAAGACAATAAATATTGGAAGAGAATCAACTTTTCTTGGATCCCCTATATAAGAATACGCATCAAATCCTCTCCTAATACAAAATATTTTTCAGGTACAACCTTTGCCGACCTTCTGTCCAAGAAACCAGAGAAGTCACAGAAGCCGTCTGCAAGGAAGCCTACGTCCAACTTCTCCGCAACCCTCCGGAGTACTTCTTCTTCATGACAACAGAGCTGATCAACGGGATATGGAACTTCATGCCCCTGATCACCGTCAAGTCCTACATCTATTTCACCTACAACCTTGCGGGGGTCCAGGGCTTCTACACATCGGCAGAGAGGAAAGAAGGCACCAAGAAACGACTGGATTCTCCCAACCCTCATAAATCTAATAAACTGATGCAAGAACTGATAGCGTCTAGAAATGGAAACATCGTAAATGAGAAATACATTGGAGGAGATGATATCTTCAATGCTTTGAGTTGGTATGACAGATTTGTCTTGTCCATGTGCTTTGGTTTGTTCTCACACTATCTTGCCAATATTTTTGCTAGAATCTATTTCAACTCTCAAATCAAGTTATGCATGTTCTTGGTCACATACTTCCCTTTTTTGGTCCTGTTCAAATTTGGATTCAGAAATTCTTTTGTGGACATGTTCAAGGAAGACATCACAGCTGAAGCGACTGTCAAGACTAATAAGGAGATATTGGATACTTACACCAAAGTGAATGACATCAATCATTACGATAAGGTGTACAATTCTTGCACGACGACCGTGAAAGTTGCCAAGAATGCCAATTGATTTCACCGGAATAATCAGCGGGAAAGTTGTTTTATAAAAAGGGTGCTTGGTAATCGATGTGACATTAGTCATAAAAAGTGCGCTTGGTTATCGATGTGATAAGTCATATAATACTAAGATCTAATCTGGTTTTCTAGGCCAAAGGCGGTGAAGTGGTTGACGCTTGAGTCGGTTGAGTTAGGGGACTGTCTGGCTAGCAAATCAGGCACCGGAAAACATGTAGGTCTTTGTACGTGCGTATCGGTAATCTGAAGAAATACAGGCGTGAATTTCACGTACCAATATTACACTGCCAGAATTACACACGGATTAAATTACACACCGAGATAATTACACATGGATATAGTTACGCTTGCTTAAATTACACCAGCTGGAATACACAATTATTATTTTAAAATTTAATAGGTTTATTATTTAGTGTGTAAGTGTGTGCTAAATAGCTTATATATCGGAATATACGAAGGAAAGAAGAACGTTTTCATTGTAAATAATTGCAAAGCGGTAAATGCTTTACCGATATTCATATAATCCCTTTCTTTGAATATTTCACATGATGTGAATTTAAAAGTTAAGGCGATGCAATGGGAAGTAATGCAAAATCGTGTGTTTTCGGTTTGAGAATTTGTTGGCCTAGAAATATCATAGATAATTGAATTAAATAGTGCAAGTAGATCACACCTTGGCCTTTCATTTAACCGTCAACTTTTTGGTATGTCTTTTTATAAGCTTAGAAAAAAATAAAGTATGAGATATTAAACAAAATGTTTAAAGCGCAAAATCTCCTACTTATGAACTTTTTTTCCCATATTTTCGCATTGTTCATTGTGATAAATTAAGTTTTTTAGAATATGAATATAAAACATTTTAATAATTATGTCTGAGCTTTACAGAATAGAATAAAACACGCATTTTGGTGATGTTTTTTTGCCGAAATCGAAACATGCGGCCGATGTACAGCGGGATTTTGATCCTTGTCGCCACCTGCATAAGGAGCGCGTGATTTCGTTAAAATTTTAGCCGGTGGATGGCCTTAATCGGAATTTGGAATCCGATTGTGAGCAGTGGTATTTCCCATACAGACGGACAGCATAGATTTTTATAAAATATGCATAGTTGAACAACGTTTAAAAAAATGTTTTTTGCTAATTTATCCAGGTGTTATACATTGGACATAGTAAGGAAAACGGAAACGTGTGGTGTTTAGTAAAAATCGATATTTTTAATATATATATGATTATTGAGAAAATTCGTGGAAGTAATTTATTCCAGCTATTTTTTGTTGACGATTCTTCTTTTCAAATAAATCTTGAAATTAATTTAGTAATTTAAACAGGTGTCCCGTTGAACCAAACTTTTTTTTCCTGTATGAAATTTATTTGGCAGACACTTAAACACCCAAAAGAATTGAAACCCGTTGAAAAAAGATATTTTTGAAGTGTGTAATTTCAGTAATTCTCTCCACGTGCTATTGAGTCCGCGTGTAATTTCGTCCGTGAGTAATTCTGGTAGTGTAATATTGTATTATCTAACACCGTGCGTATTTCATAGGGCCGGTTTATCAGTCTAAGAAAAAGGGTTTAGACGAGCTTAACAAAAGTCTGCATATAGATCGTAAGCACGTACAAATATAAATCACAAATATTACACGTTTTGTCCACGATTTTAATAGAGGAACGTGTTTCTTCTTTCTTTGGAGAATCAAAAATGTCATCGCGATGTATGAAACTTCAACTGCTGCCATTTATTTTTAGGCGGGTTTTATTTACGTGTTGATTTTTGATAAGATCCCACACACCAATCAGCATGGTTCCATATGCGAAGAACCAATTTGTAAATAGTATTTGGTTTGCTGGAATCAGTGCATTATTCATGAAATTATGATCAACTAAAGTTGAAAACAAACTGTGTCAACTAACATTGAAAATTCCTCTTAGACTGATTTAGATTTAAAATCAACCTCTATCAATTAATTTCATAATAACTCCTCATCGCCCGATGAATCATGGAAGTCCGTACTGGTAAAAGTAGGCAATTTACGAATTTACGTAAATTTTAGATGCAATTACTAACGTATCTGTCATATTTGAGAGATGGGATTTGTCACTAGTAGCTCGTAGCTGATCACAGCGCCAGAAATAGTTCTAATTATCGGCTTAAGCGGCCAAATTAGGAAGCTTAAGTTTTAGCAATGATTTCCAGCACTGATAAACCGGCCCATAGTAAATTAGATTATTTGACACAGTTAGTCCACCTTCTCACCATCGAAACTGAGGTGGTCATCTTCCCAGAGGTCCTACCACTATGCTGCGGTGATTATCGTAGAAAAAAATGCTAATAATTATGGCTCAAAAACAACGTTTTAATCTATAAAACCGCTTACTGCTTGCATGCAGTGCATTTTGCTCAAATTATGCGATTTTGTGAGTATACCTAAGTCATGTTACTTACGCCTACCTGTAAATATGTAAAAAATGTATAAATAAAACATGAAATTTTAATAAAACTATTCGTTTATTTACTTTTGCTTAAAAGTACACCGCGCCGAATATGCCGCATGTTCATATTTTGCAAAAAACATAAACGCAATCTCTGAAAGGATGCCGTGAAAATAAAGAATGTAAATTTAATTTCCTCCAAATATTCCATAATTCATATAAAAAAAATCAAAATTCACGTAAAATTTTTCCCTAATTAATTCATGTAAAAATTACCCATAATGCGGTATAAAAATAAAATATAACAATATAAATATACAACAATAGTAGGTGCTAGTTTTGTTACCGGACTTGACACGAGATTTGAATTGAAAATAAGGAACTCCCTTAAAAAAAAGTACTAGTTGATGTGTACCCGGCCTTGCTCGGGTACAATAATTGATTTGACAGCGAAAGTAACTACCTCCAAATAAAGAAACGTTAATTTGAATATTTTATTTCATTCCAAACGTTTATTTTTTCAAAATATTTTAAAATCATAATGTTCTTAAGTAGGTACCCACTCGTGTTTTCCATTTTGAAAATATTCTACCCAAAAAAAATCTTTTTCTTTTGAATATGCAATCTGTGGCTAACCATAGTGTTATGCCTATGGGTTACCCTAAATAAAACATGGTGGGTTCAATATTTTTCATATTAATTTTAATACGTTATAGCAACATTTTTACATATTGGATTTCATCCAAACTACTTTCTAAACCTTCCCGGCACTAATAAAAACAAACTGTGTTATTTTCAGCCAAACCGGTCCAGTGATTTTCGAGAACATCGAGGATAAACGAACAAACTTACATTGATTTTTATATATATAGATAACAATGCTATATTTTCCCTGGCAACTTGTGGGGGTGCCGAACTGTGCACAAGTGTGCGTGTGCATGCGACGTTGGCTTGTGCAGCATGGACTACATACACGATACTTTTTTTCGTCCGGTTTTCATGTGGATGGTCTTTTTCTATAGAAAAAGAAAACTCATGAGTAATTTGGATAAAAAAAGTATCGTATCAAGGCAATTTCCTACGATTCGTTTGAACATGAAGTGCGCGAGAATCTGTTTTTCCATGAATGTGACATACTCGTATAAGTTTATTACTGCCTGGGGGGGACTTGAGCTTTAAACTTACAATCAAAATGTATTCCATTTCATGTTACGTATGTAAAGCCGCTCATCTCAACACAGGATTGTCCTAGTGAGATGGGTGGCTAATGTTTTTGTTTTCATAATTAAATTTAAGAATAAATAAATAAATGTACCCGCCAAAAAACAATTTCACCTCACTATTTAAAACATTAAATGCTAAAAGTGATTTTCTAAAATATTTAAATTACCGCCACCTGAAACAATAAACTTTAAGAAGAGTAGATAGTAGTGGCGTGTATTGCCCAATGACAGAAGGTAGCCTGGATCGTTTTTCTTATGATAGGCACAGCTTTTAGTCTTTATGGACTGGTAGGTAGGTGCCTACTCGTGTAGTCATTTTGATAAAAAAAATATCTATGCACACGAGAAATAAATAAGAAAGACTTTTTAACATTTTTTTATGCAAATACATATATGTAGTTGGAACCTTATGACCTTTATGGTGAGATTGATATACAATAATTATTTACAAATATCAGATTGCAGTGCCTTTCCCGCCAATAAAGTAGGACCGGTGTAAAAGGTGGATCTATCCTTCTAGCGTAAAAACTTTCCAGTCTTGCGACTTTGTCACGAACGTTTTTCTACTTTTTCTCATTGGAACATAAATTAACCGCGAAGTTTGTTAGTTTGATACATAGATGGCAGTGCTGGTATAAAAATAAACGTTCACAGTGTAAAGATAATATTTTTGTCTTGTGAGTTGATTCAAGAAAATGTTTGTAGATAAGACGAAAGAGTAACATCAATTATTGTAAATTCTAGATTATTTTGTAACATCAAGGAACAAACCGCGGAGGACGTTATAATATAATATTCCACCGGACGATAAGGTAAGGTTATTTTAAACATAATAATACAAAGCGGTGTCAGTCATTTTTGAATTAACCGTTTATGTCAGATTGATGAAATAATGGCTTGGTCATTTTATAAGAGGGGCATTGTCACCTCTCTCTCTCTTTCTAATTTATGCTTCGTTAATGAGAAAGAGTGAGGAGAGGTTATAAGGAAATCATCACCAAAATGACTTTTTTTTGGTTTTTCGTTTGTTATTTTTTGGCGGTATTTATAGTTTTTTTTTTAGGTTAAAACGACTGCAGAGACTGATAGAAGCGTGTTGTAGGCGAGTCCGTGTGCCCGAAGTACGTCCACTTTTCCCTTACTTTGGGTGAAGTTGATCAAATACTTTTAAATATTGAATTTCTTTCATGAAAACAGTTATAATCAGATTTATTGGTCTGATTGCTAACTGCGTAGGTATATAAAAAAATATCACTTTAAACAAGTTCTTGGGGATGTGAGCAATGTACGGAACATCTCGGTTTTATTATTCTTACAATATTTACATATATTATTTTATATGGAATTCATGGGATTGCACCACCCTCCCCAAGATCTGGAATTAACATAAAAATAAGATAAAATTACAACAGCAAAGAGGTTAAAACAAAATATTATTATCTCTTTATTTAAAATGGTGCCACAAAATAAGTTTACCAAAATTTTTTTTTTCTTTATTAATATCATTCGGCATCTAATAATTGGTGCACCTTTTTCGTGTATTGGGTTAAGGGTCAGCCCTCAAAAATGGCTCTAAACATCACTTTATAGTTTGCTAACTCAAGCAATACTACAGATGATTTATCTGTAAATTCTAAACGGGTAGTTAGGATAATATTTAAGGTTTCAAAATAAAAAAAATCCTCAAACTGTAATCTGTATAATTTAATGAAATACAGATGTTCAAGCACGCGCGTCATCGAATCGACGAAGGTCTGTAATAACGTTATGCTGCTACCACACAATCACCCAACCCAGGGCCGGTCCTGTGCCAAACGGTGCCTGCCCCCCTAGCACAAAACATCTATAAAGGATTTGTCGATAATGTCGGTAACTTGCTTAGAGTAACAATATTACTCTATTATATTATTACTCTAAGGTAACTTGTCATCGAACCCGAGTATGACTGCAGATCGCTAACAAACAAAAAACAGTTCACATCGACTAAATATGCTCATTTTTGTTGACGGTCTGCAGTCTTGCCAAGGAACGATGACCAGTTACCGACATTATCGATGCTCTTTGCTGGTGCAGGTAAATTTTTGGCGTCCCTTGTCAAAACCAATGTTAACACCAACATTTTTGAAAAACCTTTTTTAGGGAAAAAAAACGACAACTCATTAAAAAGCAATAAGGGATTTTCTATCCAGTATTCTTTTCGACGTCAAAAAATAGATTATTATGTAAATTGTAATAATAGTGTTTACTATTTCCACGTGGAAACCAGATAAAGCTGTTACCAGTGGTGACGTTTTGCAAACTGGATGATAATGCCTTTATTTACGTACCCCTTATGAGGTATTTGATAAAATATGTACAAGCAGCAGTGCATCGGCAATGTTCACGGATCAACGAACGAACGGATTCGCCGGCCTGATGAGATGAGGCTAATGACCTCCGACAGCGCGGTAGTGACCGCAGACTACCGGCACCAAGCGCTACTGAATGAGCAATGGGCCCGAGGTCACTCAGGACCACGTCCGACCTAACTGTTACTTTATTTTATTTGTGTATCATAATATATTATGTTACTTTTGAATTATTTTATTACATTATTATTATTGTTATTTTTTAATTTTTTTTAATTAATTTAAATATCTTCTTCTGCACAATATGTATAAATAAATGGGATCTCTGGGATTTCGCCAACCTCTCCATATCCTGGCATAAAAAAGGCATCATTATTATTATTAATATTATTACTATTATTTATATTATTATTATTATTATTACTCTTATTATTATTACTTGTATTATTATTGTTATTTTTATTTTTACTATTACTGTTATTTTTATTATTATTAATATTATTATTAACTGCCGTACCGATTCCATGTCAATGACAATATATTTTTAAAGGAGTGTGAGGTTTAATTATCACAGTATTGTTACAAATTATAGATGCATTAGAATTTACATCACTTTTATCTGATCCTTCAAAAAACATCGTAATTTCTTTAATTCGGTTAATTTAATAGCATTATTATGAGACAAATAACTCACTGATAATGTTTATCATCAAAACTTACGAACATTTTGACTTATTATTTTGTTAAAACTACGTGAATGTCGATATTTTTAAAGAATGACATTCACCGAATGAGAGCTGTCATCCGAGAGAACCGGAACCGCAGTTAAGCAAAAAGTGAGATGAAAAAAATAAGACATTATCCTTATCCTTAGACTCAAAAGAACAGGAATCGGGCCCCAGGGTTAAGATACATAATTTTGAAAGTATGAATTATAGTGTTATTTAGTTTATAGAGCTCTAACTTATTGTGGTAAGTGTTTAGGCCCTGTGTCAGTTTATCACTCTTCGACGCAATTCATGATGTATTGTAAAACGTATTTTTCTAATGTTTCAGCATTCCGAACAAACATTATGTTTGTTTTACTGATATCGGTTTGTTTGGTTGCTCTGCTTTTTTATCTCAATCGCAATTTGAATCGATCCAATGAAGGTCTTACATGCTGGCCGCTGTTTGGAAACATGCTGGGCACCTTCACCCAAAAAGAACACTTCAGGGACATATTGCAGAGGGCCTATAATGCCTTTCCCGATCAGAGGTAATCATAATTCATTTGATAAAAGGTTCTTCGGTCAGAACCCAAAAATACACACTTTGCAGGTCGCCAACTGAAGAAATACTACGCATGATTTATTTGTAAATTCTTTACGGGTGGTTAGAAAAATGTATAAGGTTCCAAAAGACAATTATCCTCAAACTGTAATCTTTTAAATTCTATATTAAATACGTACTGGAATTTAAGGTAAAACGTTAAAAATTATTCTCACTGGTTTTCAAACTGCACCTGATGTATTTTATGGAATTTAAAGATTACATTTTGAGGAATTTTTGTATTTTGAAACGTTGTACATTTTCCTAATTTTACGTTTTTATTTTTTAAAGAAATTCAAACATTTCCAGGTTACGAATAACCTGACAATATTTTAAAATCTTCTACTACCAACACAGTAGGCGGAAGATGTTGCTTGTGTCGTGATGGAGGACTTAGCCAGCTGAGGAATTGAACTCACGACGTCTGGGTGAGCCAACTCAGTCACCGATCGATAATTACCTGTATAGAATTTACAGATAAATCATTTGTGGTATTGCTTCAGTTAAGTAACCTGCAAAGTGATGTTTAATACTCAATAGATGGCAGTTATGCATACATTTAATACGATGTTTTATAATAGGTGTGTCGGGCGTGATCGCATCTCCCAGAATGTTTTGGCGCGGCCATTTTCATCATCACATTTGTTATGTAAAGATTGTTGTTATTGTTGTAATTTGTAAGGGAGTCGGATCGTCTAATAAATATTGTTACGCTGTTTGACTTGACTCCCGATGCCTTTGTAAATATATTTTGCAGGTGGCGGGGTGTGTCCTGTCCTGTCCTGTACAATAGGTATCATCTTAAAAATGGTTTCTGTTTCAGATATTTTATTTTTAGAAACTTCAGAAGTCCGGTGGTCGTCATCAGAGATTTGGATCTGATAAAAAAAATAACGATCGGAGACTTTAATTACTTTGAAGATCATGTTGGCGGCGTCGATGTCAAAATCGATCCTATTTTTGGCAACAACTTGTTCTCATTGAAGGGTGAGTTTACAAAAATAAATAAACGTATTCTGATTAATCTAATCGTCACCATCATGGCGCTACATTCCGGTGGGATTTGGATTCCTCCACAGATGCTCTCCATTGGTTGCATTCTATCGGCATTGGCCTTCAATCCTCAGTCCTTCCCATCCTGCTCCAATCCTCTTCCGCGCAGTCTCTCCACCCTTTACTTTTTCTGCCTCTGGGTCGCTTCCACTGAGGAAAAAATAGAGTTTACGTTCCTTGACGGAGAGGCATCACGGCTGGCTGCAGCGCCGTGGCTCGGAGTGCCAATTTCATTCCGGCGTGCCAATTTACATGCATATTGATTATGGTTAAACCGATGAAAGGTTGCACCGTTGCTTTTTCTATCTTTTCCAGAACGACGTGTCCAGTCATGTAGTCATTTTCCAGTTATCTTTGGAGATCCATACCCGACGAGCGCTTGTAATCGACTGAGGCCCGTGTTGTCTCTATGATGCCAATTATTATTATTACTTACTTGTTACTATTTACTTATTATTATTTACGAATTATTTTTTACCTACTTACTACTATTTTCTTATTACTTATTAATATTTGCGTATTAATATTTACTTATTTTTATGTACTCATTATTATTTACCTATTTTTATTGCTGTGTACTTATTACTTACTTATTAATATTTACTTATTATGATTTACTTATTATTACTTACTTACTTATTACTATTTACGTATTTTCATTTACTTATTATTTTTTTACCTACCCATTATTTTGTACCTACCTATTATTATTTACTTATTACTAATTACTATTTGCTTATTACTATTTACTTATTTTTTATTTACTTATTATTATTTACCTATTTTTTTATTATTATGTACTTACTAATATTTACTTATTATTATTTACCTTTTATTATTATTATGTACTTATTACTATTTACTTATTAATATTTACTTATTATTATTAATTTATTATTATATACTTATTACAATTTACTGATTATTATTTACGATTTATTTATTATTATATACTTATTACAATTTACTGATTATTATTTACTTATTATTATTTATTAGAATTGAAATTAAAACACTTTTGTACTTTGTTCCACTTATTTATTTTCACTTATTTATAGGATGAAACCGGTTCTGGTGAAAATAAATAAGTGGAACAAAGTAAAAGAGTGTTTTAATGTCAATTCTAATACAATGGAATTCCACCACGAATTAACAGTTCAAAAACTCGACTTATTATTATTTACCTATTATTATGTACTTATTACTATTTACTGATAATTGTTTAATTATTATTATTTACCTATTATTATTTACTCACTACTTCTTGTTAACAAAAATATGGTCAGCCTATTGTCCTTATGATTGTAGCTAATTGAAGCACAAATACTTTATGATAGTTATTTGGGTTACAATGAAATTATTATCGTGGTAATCTACAAATGTGCTGCCCTCTATGATCTGCGAGATGAGTGGCTAATGTTTTGATAAGGTGTTTAAGTAATAATAATTATTCTAAATTTGCTAACCACATTTTCGAAACAAATCGGTATTTTGACATAAATAAAGATATAAAATTATTACATATACATAAATACAACTGGTTTACAAATAGATGCATTTGAAAATTTTCAAATTAGAACAGTATAAATAGTCATTTGAATATTAATAATATTTAAAAAAAAATAATTAATAATTATCTCTTAAATTTATTTTAACTTCAATAAATATATTTATAATATTATTAATCTAAATTTTAATAGTAATAACTATTATTATTTCATTTTTATGCCTTGCTTTCTTGATTTTGTTTATATTAATATTAATAATAAAAATACTCTCTTTTTAAAATTTCTAATATAAAATAATTATATTTATATTTTTAATAATTTATTTACCAACTTTCATCACTTTACATTTGTGATTTGTTATATACTTGTAATTATTTGCAGTAGGTATATTATTTATCCCGATGAGCGGAGCTTTGCTTCTGAAACATGTAGATATTTACATATTTAAGACCAACAATTGTTATTAATTTATTTGTGGATTATTGTTTATTTATCAATAAAAGTTACATTGTAATATTGAAACATTGATTTACGTATTGTTTTACACGTGTCAGGAAATTACCATAAAACTTTTACAACTGAAAGTCACTTTGCGGTAAGGGAATACTATATAATATAAATTTAAAAAAAACGCCTTTAATAACTGAATCTGAAACAACCGACATGGAATGCATTCATAAACACACAAATTAGATTACATTGTGTATCAGAAAACAGGATAATTAACAATTTATCCAGGACATAATAACAGCAAGCCAAATATTATCATACCCTGGAGTAACGGTAGTTCGGTTGAAGTAACAGATCCCTATCACTGGTAATTTTACAATGTTAATAGAAACAAATATTATTATATTATAAATTGATGTAACATGGTAAGGGATTTTTAGGTAGAAAATGGCATGAAATGCGGTACACACTGAGTCCAGCTTTTACCAACTCTAAGATGAAGGAGATGCTGGAATACGTTGAGGAGTGCGCTGATCAGATGGTCAACTATTACTTGGAAGATACGAACAATCCCACCAATGAAGGTAGGAATCATTTCGACTCCTTGTTTTGTCTTTTTACATTTAAAAATCTTAAATATCTTATAAAGTTTCTCGATATTTCTAAGATATTTGGCCGACTGGAACACCACTACACTACTCCTGTCGGTCTCCTGCTACTTCCTTCCAGTTCATTGTGCATATGGTTGTTGTATTGGCCGCATAACATCCAACCACCTAAGCTTAGGCCTCCCAACGCTCCTTCGTTCTGAGGGTTTTTTTTTAAAATAGGATCCTCTTCGGTGGTCGACTTTCTTTCAATCTCGCTGTACGTTTTGCCCAACATAGTTCCAGTTTTATAAACCTTGTTTAAATATTATACAAACCATCAATCAGATACCATTTTCATGCATGGCTTCAAAGATTCGTCTTAGGACTTGAAGGCACATTGAGCCGTAGCTTACCACTGGTCCAATGATTGTTTAATGGAGATTGAAATTGATTATACGGTTCTCTTCATGCTGTGAAATGTCTTCCGATACCATAATACCGTCTGGTAGCTAGGGTGATTCATCTATTCAATTTCTGACACATAATGTTGTTTTCCACCGTAACAAGAGTCCAAAGTTAAATTAACTCAGTTCCCGCTCTTTCAGTTATTTTTATAACTTTTGTATTGTCGTATTTTGAAATATACAGTGATAAAATTATTAATAATGTCAATCTATTGTATTTTAAAGATAAGGATTGTCTGGAGGTCGAGATGAAAGAAGCATTTACAAGATATACAAATGATGTCATTGCTTCCGTGGCCTTTGGCATCAAAGTTAATTCACTACTGGACAAACACAGCGAATTCTATGAAATGGGGAAGTTGGCTATTTCCCAAACCAGGCTCAAACCAGAGTTTACCAGGATTCAAGTAATCAAGCAGATAGTAATGGCATCGTTCCCAAGAATAGCCAAGGTAAATTAATAAAATTTCTATATTTGCCCAAAATTAGATTTATATGATATTTTTTTTGTAAATACGCTGAAGTTTAATATATAAGCAGGCATTGACATGGAATACGAGGTGTTTCGATAGCTCTGAAAGAATCCCAAGTCTGGAACTCGCGGCGAAGTTAATCTGGAGAAAAAAAGAGTTGAAGGAGGGACTGCAAGGAAACACAGGAGGATGCCACGGAAATTGAAATAGGCCTACCTTTTTTCGTGGGTATCCTCTCTTAGCACTTAAATTCACCTCACTAAAACTTCACTAATCCAGAATTGGCCAGCTGCTCTGATATCGCGGCGGTGAACTCCCTTGTCATCGCTCGAAGAGCCTTGAGATCGAACTACCCAGGCACTATCTCCTTCCAGTGACATTAGGGATCGGTTCGGGCGGGGGGGGGGGGAGGTAGGTAGTTAGATAATAATTATGCATTTAAGATGCCAAAATACGAGGTTATTTGTTTAGTGACAAAAAAAAATACGAAATTCAACTTCATTATTTTTGCCGCATCATGAAGGACAAAAACTATATGATAATCCAGAGGTGGAGATTGATACAAGAAGTCATACAGGTAGAAGACGTGTCTCATGGCTTTGCAGCTTACGTGACTGGTACAAGTGCAGTTTCGACAAGTTGTTCTTGACTGATCTGCATATTGAAGATTTGCATAGTGAGGTACCAGAAGAATGTTGTAAAGATTGTATATTTTTATTGTAGTTCTGGAAATATTAATCTTTATGCAGTGGTACACAACTAATAGTTTTTAGAATGGAGGGATCAGAACACAAGTCATGTCAAATCAGATGATTAATACTATTTTTTAAATTTCAGCATTTCAGAGGTCCAGTATTTTCTATATCAGTTTCAAGTTTTTTCAAAGATCTTATACAAACTACAATGAGAACGAGAAAGGAAGAAAATATCATTAGAAAAGACCTGATACAGCTGCTGATTGAGGCGAAAGCTGGGTTATCGAAAAAGTTATCAAATAAAGAAAACGATCCACTGAAAACGACCTCTGGAAAATACGAAAATAGAGGTATTGCACCAGCTGTGCACAGATGCGAGTACACCCAGCAGTAAATAACTCATTTCTATTGAATAATTTAATATCATTCAGTTACAAATTGTAAATTATTTTTATAGAATGGACCGATGATGAAATCGCTGCCCAAGCCATGATTTTTTTTATTTCTGGTTTTGAAACCTCATCCACCTTTTTGAGTTTCTTGGCCTATGAACTGACAAAAAATCCGGATGTCCAGAAAAGATTGCAAATGGAAATAGATGAAACTGAGAAGGAAAAAGGTGGAAAAATTGAACACACCACTCTGCAAAATATGAAGTATATGAAAATGGTAGTTTTTGGTGAGATTAAGTTAATATTTTAAATGGTGGCGATATTTTGAATGCATGCTTTATGTTGCTTCCTGAAAAATTGTCTGTTCAACCTATTTGGCTTCTTTTAACGTTTCACAAAGAAAAACACCCCTTGGTGTGAACTTATTTATTAGGTTGTCTCTTTCTGGAGATGGTTGATATTCCTGGCACGGTTACTTGGAACCGGTTTCCTTTCTGTCACAGGAACCGGTAGATAATATTTCTCTGAGAAACCGGTTATTTTTGGAATTGGTTCTTTTTGAAATATTCATCAGAAAATGAAAATATTTTGGAAAATTTCTAAAAACGAGGATCCTCCCCCTTGTTTTTTTCTCATTTTGAGGAAGCAATCGCAAAAGTAACTGGATAAAAAACTGGTTCCTTGTCGGTCTTCGGTAACTGGAATCGCAGTTACAACCCATTTCAGGTATCAACCATCTCTATGGACTCTTTTTCATTATCACATATGTACAATTTTTGACATTACTTTCAGAAATCACAATGTTTCCTACAAAAATTATCAGGATTCGTAATATTGTTACATTGCATTCAGTGTTATAATATTACGAATCAATACAGAAAAATAGGAAAAATTAAAATTTTTAATTTAATTTTGCATATCTCAGAATGTCTGCGGATGTGGCCTACTGTGATATCGACTGATAGAATATGCAGTAAAATTTACCAACTTCCTTCCCCGAGTGGATCTACTGGAAAACCTTTAACGGTAATATCAGAGAAGGATTTATTTTTATTTTTATTCTGGATAAAAGAAAATTACATTTTCACTTATTTCACTAGAATAGTTTACCTCAATAAATACATTAAAAATGTACTCGTATACTTTAATTATTTTGAACATTTGATTTCAGAAGGAATTATTTTTTTATAAATATATCTACCTTTTCACTTTTTTAATATCACCTGGAAAGCACTTATATAAATTACCCCCCATCGTAGCTAATGGATTGCTTGCCATTAATGAGTGTGTGTATGTATGAGTCTTTTTAAATTTTTTTTATATGTATATTAGAAAACGTGTATTGTATTCATATATTCAGTTTCTATTATAAAAATGCGCAACGAGAAAATTTTCAAGAAAATCAGAAATATTACAAACTTATGAGATATGGAAATCAATTTATTACACCTGATTTTAAAACAACTCTAATGCAAAACCACTATATTTATCAAGCCATAAAAAATTACAATAACCTCCCCATTGTAATGCTCTGTATTAATTATCAATCAGGAAAAAAAAAATTATACTATTATTTTTAAAAAAAACTTACATTCGTGAATATTTCATACAAAACGTTTTATAAACAGAAGCAAATTAAATATTATGTACCTACCTATTTAAGAATTGTGGCTCCCTTACCAGACACAAGAACTACTCTTTTCTGATAAGGTATACACGACCGAGAATAATACCCTTTAATTAAATATTTTGTAAAATACTTTATTTAAAACTGCTGTATTTAATAAAAAAAAATTGCAGCTGAATCCAAATGATGCTATTTGGATCCCAATCTACGGGATCCACCACGATCCCAAATATTACACGGATCCTGAAAAGTTTGACCCCGAAAGGTTCAGCGAAGAAAGGATGAACGAAATTAAACCGTTCTCATATCTTCCATTCGGTACTGGCCCTAGGGGTTGTATAGGTAAGTGTAAGGTGTATATATTATTTAATAATGAAATCCAATTATAAATATTGTGATATTAACCCACTGGATGCCATGAAACGATAAATCGTCGTTCTTAGGACAGGCGACAACTGCCAACAACGATCGTTGTTTTAGCAAATTTTGAGAAAAGGGAAAATAATCTAAACATGATATATTTGGTTTCATTATAGTTAGGACATGTTTTATTGTTTATAATTATAAACTTTGATTAATAAATCGTTCTGGAAAAGAACTAAATAACCTAATATCTAAGCGCTCCGGATGAATTCGGACGTCATTAGTACCAACGCAACTAGATACGATGGTGAGAATTACAGCGTGATTTGAATTCATGTGATGCTACAAACCTTTCCTCAGCTCATCGCTTCAAATTGAGCCGTTTTGAGGGTTTAAAAAATATAGCTTTAAAAATAAATATATGAATATTTGCTTCAACAAAACTATTTAGGTTGGATGTAAATATTGATAAAAAAAATGATTTCTCTCATTGACAATAGGTTTGCACCTTCACCAATTAAAGGTTTTATTATATTAATACATATTTCAGGTATTCGATTCGCTTTCATGGAGACCAAGATAGTGATTTTCAAGCTGCTGCGCCATTTCGACTTTGTCGTGACACGGAAGACCCAGATTCCCGCCAAACTGAAGACTAATTCATTCAACTTGCATTGTGAAAATGGAATATGGGTCGGCTTGCGAAAGAGAACTCAAATAAATTAGTTCATAGATGGAAGAATTGTTTTTTTTAAGACTTTAAATTTTTTTTAATGTAAATACATGTAGAATATTTAATAGTACAGATATAATAGCTAATTACAAAAAAGTATAAATTTATTTTACAACAAAATGCCCAACTCAATAGAGAAAGATTTCTCGTATTTGATTTGCGGAGCACCGCCATCTAGCGACAGTAGTGAATAAATTAAATTAATAGAAATAAAAGTACATCAGAGACATATTGTTTGTGAAAGACCAAAAGTACGTGATACAAGAAATGCAACAATAAGGCGCATACAAGATATAAACATAGTACATTAATATTTCGAAAGACCTGATCGAATATATCTAGAGGATATGTTGCCTTTTTTTGTTTGTTTTTTTGTTTGTTTGTTTGTTTGTTTGTTTGTTTTTTTTTTTTTTTTTTAATTTTACTTACATTATTTACAATTAATAGGTTTATTAAAATTAAGAAGAAATTAAAAATTGTAATTACTGTTGGACTTGTCTAATAATTTTTTGATTTGTGATTTGAAAGAATTATTTTTAATATTTTTTTTTATTTTGATTTTATACGGGTGGGGATAAAAAAAAATGTATACCTTAATAGGCGTAATGGAGTTGAGAAGCAATAGTTTTAAATTAAGGGATTTCTAAGTTGCCAAGTGATCTTGGTCGGTTACTTATTTTTGAAGAAGTTTTTGAATTGAAATGGTCTTTGTGAATTTGTAACAATGTGTTCTTTTTGAAGATTTTATTTAAACTGAGGACTCTAAAAGAGTTAAACAGCTGTGTAGTAGGAAATATCGATGGTTATCGTAGGATGACTTTCAAAATCAATCTCTGTATCTTTTCAACAGGTAGTAATATTAATGTTTTTATGATGTTGATATTTTTATTATATTCATATTTTTTACAATGTTGGTATTTTTATAATTCTGATATTTTTATAATATTGATATTTTTATAATGTTGATATTTAAAATGTTGATATTTTTATAATATTGATATTTTTATAATATTGGTATTTTTATAATGTTGATATTTAAAATATTGATATTTTTATAATATTGATATTTTTATAATATTGATATTTTTTATAATATTGATATTTTTATAATATTGGTATTTTTATAATGTTGATATTTAAAATATTGATATTTTTAAATTGATATTTTTATAATATTAATATTTTTATGATATTGGTATTTTTATAATGTTGATATTTAAAATATTGATATTTTTATAATATTGATATTTTTATAATATTGGTACTTTTATAATTTTGATATTTTTTATGATATTGACATTTTTGTAATATTATTTATATCGGTGTTATAAAATAATCGTAATATCTCATTAACAAAACTGTAATACTGTTTCCATTATTTTTTTTCTTTTAATTTTTTTTTCCAACTTATGTACATTGATCACAACACGCATGCGCCTCTATATCCTAATTTTGCCCTACATTTGTATGATGATTGTTGTTTATTGTTGTATTATATAATATTGTTGAAATAAACTCCTGCTGACACTCCTACTTGCAGTGGCTTAGCGGGTATAAGTTCCTACTGTATATAATTAATACCATACAATAAAAAATAAATAAAAAAGAGGTTAGTTTTAAAGGTTCCCCTCCAACCGATTATACCATATTGTAAAATGGATTGTGCAAGGGAATAATATACTGTTTTCATCATATTGGATGATAGGATGTTTCTCAATTTAATGAATATGTATATAAGTGTTCTTTCTCTGGTTACCGTATTTTGTACTTGTTCTTTCCATTTTAGTGGACTGTCTACTAAAATACCCAGATACTTTATGCTATTTTTGCCGTTGATGGGTAAACATTTTTCATCGTCGCATTCTTTTTTATTTGCACACTGTGATGAATGGATTTTGATACAAATGTTGTTTTCAATATTTTTTCTTTTAAAGAGAATGGGATGAAGTATGTTTTGTCAGTATTTAGTAACAGACAATTTCGGTCGAACCATGTTTTGAGAATATTAAGATTTTTATTTGATATTCTCATTGTTTCCTTCCATGATTTTCCTTTTGTGATCACCACCGTGTCGTCTGCATAAGATATGATGTCTCCAACTTTGGGGAGGTTGAACATTTTATTTACATATATTATAAAAAGGATTGGACCGATGACAGTACCTTGTGGTATACCGAAAGATGCGGTTTTGGGTTCACTTAACGCATTATTAATTTTGGCATATTGAAATCATTCTTTTAGATAGCTTTGGAACCTTTTAGATAGCATTGGAAGTTTTATACTACTCAACTTGAGGCATTAGGTATTTAAGGAGTTAGGCAACCTACGTCTTTTATGAGCGTCCGTAGTTCTTTCCGAAACATAAATAAGGTATGGTGATAGTATCGGTGCATTCCATTATATTCAATTTGATGTTCCCCATGTCAGCAAAATTTACAAAAATATTTTTTCTCACTAAGTGTCCTACCAACCAGTAAATATTGGTTTTTTTTTTATTTTTTTTTTATTTAATATAATAATTTTTTTTACAGAGAGTATATAAAAATAAGACATGATTCATATAGTGTAACAAAAATATAATATAGCTATTCCTCACCATAAAGAAACAAGGTTCTTGTGTTTGGTGAGTGATTATCGCTTAATTAATCAAATCATAACTTAAAATATTGTTGTACAATAGCAGGAAAATATGAATTTGTCGTGTAAATTTTGTAATTTATCACTAGTAATAGTATTAAAGAAAATGAAAAGAAAGTAGAAGAAAAGAAGAGAATCTAATAATAATAAAAATTTTAAAAAAATTTTTTTAATTGTTAGAGTAGTTTGAGGTAATTTTTTAATCTATGTTGAAATTCATGGATATTTTCTATAATTTTAAGATCAGATGGCAGATTGTTAAAAAAAGTTATTCCTAGATATAGGTATGTGTTTTGCGTATGCTTAGTATTGAATGGCGGGATTTTAATGTTTTGTTGATACCTTGCGGATATATTAAATTGTAATTTATTTAACGTTTTTTCTTTAAAGATTTGAATAATTGCATATTTTTTATAAATTTTATCTACTGTAGGTACATTGAATATTGTAAAAAGCTTTTCAGTGGAAAATGATGATGGTTTTTTTAAAATTACCTTTATTATCAATCTTTGAATTATTTTAAGTGGACTTAAAATATTATCATATGTTCCCCCCCAGCCAATAATTCCATATTGTAAAAGAGACTGAACAATTGCATAGTACACTCTTTTTAGGTTTTCTAGTCTAAGAATATTTCTTAGTCTTATAAATATATATATACATTTTCTAATTCGTTTAACAAGTTCACAAATATGTGTTTTCCATTTAAAATGCTGGTCTATATATACACCAAGGTATTTAATTTTGGAAGTTGGACTAAGTATTGAACATGCTTGATTACAATTGATTCTGTTGCAGTTACTTTGGTGTATTATAATTTTTATTTCTGGTTTTGATTTAAATTTATTTATAGAGAAAGGAATAAATTTTGTTTTTCCAGTGTTAAGGGAGAGTAGATTATTATCGAACCAATTTTTTAATATATTAATATCAGTATTTGCTAGCTTGTTAATAGAATTCCAGTCAGTACCTTCAATTATTATGACAGTGTCGTCAGCATAAGATATTATTTTCCGTTTAGCTTTTGCATGAATATGTCATTTACATAGATGATAAAAAGTAGAGGTCCCAGTACTGTACCTTGAGGTATGCCAAAATTACTTGTTTTTTTATGACTAAGTACCTCGTTTATTTTTACCACTTGAGGACGTTTGAAAAGATAGCTTTTTATCCATTCCAGAGCTGTACTATTTATTCCAATGTTGCTTAATTTAATTATAAGTTTGTCATGAGATATGCTATCAAACGCTTTTTTGAGATCTATAAAAATTCCAAGGCATTTTAGTGATTTATCTAAAGAAGTGTGAATAAGGCTAGTTAATTTTGAAATTGCATCCTGTGTGCTTCTACTTTCCATAAAGCCGAATTGATTTTCGTGAATTATGCTATTACATTTTATAAACTGGTTAAATCTTTTTTTTACAAGTTTTTCAAAAATTTTGCAATATTTGAGATTACTGAAATGGGACGGTAATTATTAACATCTTCGGGATTACCAGACTTAAATATTGGAGTTATGGTAGTTTGTTTGTAATTACATGGAAATACTCCGCATTGGAAACTTGTGTTGATTATATGCATTAACGGTTTAGAAATTTTGTTTTTAATATTTTTTAAAATGTTAATTGTAATTCTATCAAAACCTGGGGCAGAGCCTCCTTTCATGCCGTTTATAATAGTTACTATTTCGTCCTCTGTGTGAGTTGAAATGTTGACATTTTATTTTTAACATCAACATTACAGTCTGGAATTGTTATATTTGGATCTTTGTGTATGAGATTCGCAAGATTTTCTCCTATATTTGAAAAGAATTCGTTAAATATATTTGCAGCTTTTAAAGGGTTCTCTTTGCAACATGTTTTCGAATTATCATGAATAATAGAGCTGATTTCATTGTTTTTATACTTTTTTTGTCCATTATCTCATTTATAATCGTCCATACTCCTTTGTCATTTTCAACCTGTATCAACTTCTGTTTATAATAGCTTTCTTTTGTATGTTTTATGATATATGAGAGTTTATTTTTATATGCTTTAAAATGTTTCTGTAAAAGTTCATTATTTGGTTGTTGATTAGTTAATCTATAAAGAGCTTGCTTATGACGTACGGATACTATTAAACCGTGAGTTATCCATGGTTTTATAGGTTTGAAGTTAGGTAGTTTGGATTTGGATATGACATTATTTGTTGAGTCATTTATGAATTTAGATAATTTTTCTTCAAACATTTTACAACAAACATTGACATCATTACATTGATATAAATCAAGCCAATTTTCTACTTCTAATTTACATTTTAACGTATCCATGTTAAGTACTTTTTTTGAAACATTTTCTTGTTTAAATGGTGGAAAAGTTGGATTACAGAATTTATAATTGAATATACATGAATAATGATCAGTGATAGTTGTATGAATGACAGCGGATATAATATTTTGGATATCAGAAATATTTGTAAATATATGATCTAAACATGAAGGTCGTTGACCTCGAACGTTTCTAGTATATGAATTTATGCACGGTAAATAATTAAGTTCCGCTAACATGTTTAGATAATTATCTTTATCCTTACTAGAGTATTCTTTTGCAATATTTAAGTTCATATCTCCAACAATAATATTATTTTTATTTCTAAAATTTAATAATATATTTTTTAATTCATTTATAAATTGTGATATTACTGATGCATGAGTGCGATAAACGGCAATAATATTATAATATTTATTTTGGTCTTTAAACTCAATATTTAATAGGTTTACATTATGAAAATTGTGTATTTCTTTAATGTTGAGTACATTATAGCGGTTAGATATGAATATTGCAATACCACTGTTTTTGTTTAACTTTGTTGTTGTTGTATAGAAGGAGTACCCCGCAAGATTATAATTCAGTTCGCCGGCGGAATGTGTTTCTGTTAACACTATAACGTCCGGAAAATAATTTAATGTTTTTAAAGATATTATTAATTCATCTAAGTTCTTTTCGATACTTCTTATATTAGTATGAAATAAGGTAAATCCTTTATCAGAGCAAATTAGATTTAAATCTCTTATGGAGTGGTATAATCTTTCTTCTATAAATGTTTTTTTATCTAAAGCATTACATATAAAATCAGTCATTTTGAAGTTAGTATGAGGAGATATAATTTACCATATTTATTCATAGTCGATGCGCTCTCTAGCAATTTGAAGCATTTTTTGCCGGTAAAGACATTTTATACTGTCAACCCGGTGTTCGGTGGAATAGTTCAAATTAAATCTTTTATTTTGCACACAGCAATTGTTGCAAATTGGGTTTATTTCTCTGTTTTCGCATTTCGAGAGTATATGTTCCTTAGTACAATGGGGGCAAATGGGTGGCTGCGTCCTGTCGAGACATCTTTGGGCTGTATGGCCGAACTTAAGGCAGTGATAGCATTGTGTGAGTGGGCAATCTTCGACGTACACTCGTTGGAATTTTATATTTTTTTTTTTTTGTCTAATAATATTCTTCTTACTTTTCCGGTTGTTTGTATGATGTAGTTCGTGGTATCGTTTTCTTTACCTTCATTAATATACATATTCGCTTTTTTAAGTTTTACAGTAATGTTACGTACCTATCGGTTTTGAACACCGATTTAGATATATCTTGTTTAACTGTTCTTCACACAATGTACCTTTGTTTCTTTGCTTGTTTATTATATTTGATCTCCTTCTTGTTGGCTCGGGTTGTAGATTTAGTATAAAGTCTTTAGATACGTTGTTTAGGCATTTTATTAGATATAAAATGAAAGAGTTATGAAACTATGCACGTAGTGTACTCTAACAAAGATGTAGAAAGAACGAGCTGATGTGCCAACTATACCCTAGCTATGATGTAGGAGGAATGAGCCCGGGATTGAGGAAACGTAGGGTTTATTAAGGAACTTTACAAAGAATAGCACCGTTAGTTTTAAAAAGTTGCTGGCATAGATACAGATATGACAATAAACACATTTCAAGGAATTACCAGAGAACTTAAAAAAATGACTGGGAATTTCTTCGGTAAAGAATTTATTAGAGTATTTATAAAGTCGAGAAAAAAATAGAGATGAGATACCTATTATTTTAAATGATAAACTAATGTTTATAAGACAAGATTTTTTATGCATAGCACAAATGGTAACAAATTATTATAAGCAATAATTATTAACCTGAAAAATCATACAAATTAAATAATCTTCCGAGAAAAAATACATGCTGCCGACGGGACACGAACCCGCGACGGTTGTTTCTAGTGAGATGGTTGTTTCTAGTGAGAAAAAATGTATTAAGCAATGATTGTTGCCTGAAGAACTAGTATATGTTGACTAGTTTAGCGGGTAAGGAATAACCTGCCGTAGCTCAGTGGTAGAGCACTTGTCCGGTAAACGAAAGGTCGCGGGTTCGTGTCCCGTCGGTAGCATTTATTTTTTCTCGGAAGATTATTCAATTTGTATGATTTTTCAGGTTAATAATTATTGCTTATAATAATTTGTTATGAGATACCTATTTTAATAGCTACTATTACAAAAGAATACCGAGTGACATTGTCTGGTCAAATAATTAAGGTCAACAATAGCTAGGAATTCGAGAAGTAGGTAGACAGTTTAGGGTCAGGTGATTAGGTATATAACAGTACATTTGAAAAGGAGCATATCCATTAGCAATCTGTATAGCACTCATAAGACCAGCTCTGGGCTATGCTCTGTGAATAGTATGATGTTATGACGTAGTTACTGCAAAAATACTCTGAAAGCACTCTATTTGAAGTTTTTCGTGTATTATTCATACACCTGGGAACTAAACAACGCCTGTAATAGTGTATTTTCACAAATTATGTATGAATACCGTTAAAAATGTGTCGAAGATTTAAAGTTTATATTTCTGATACTGATCGTCGCACTAAAATTATCTCATTTTAATGTTTTCATTCATGATTATTGATTTTAAAAACAATCTAAAACCGTACATCCCTAAACAGTTCGAACTGGCTAAAACATCAGTATGATGTAGATAACGCCACTGGCTTGTAAGGGTCTACCATATTCTCATCTACCAGCACCTCGCATTGGTCGGCGTGACGTCAACAACGCCACAATCACGGAAAAAACGAACATGTCGTTTTGGCGGCAAATCGAAATTGAAACATTTTAAATCAATATAGAAAATTTATTCATAAACACAAAATAAAATAATAATGCCGTCATTACCGTAATTATTTTCTTAAATTTTTTCGGCATAAAAGAAAATCAGTGAATATATCCCATTACGATGACTATAGAATATTACAGAGAAATGACTATGAAAATCGAGCAAATTTAATCGCAGGAGTGACATCACTCCACCAGGTGCGAAAATACCGTTTAGTCGGTATTTTTAAACACATATGCACAAATTAAACCATTCTAGAAAAATTCGTTAATTTTTTCAAGAATAAAAACTCTTGAAAAGAGTAAAGACTAATGATTAAATAAAATACACTTTTTTAAACTCTATTCCACTCACAGCCGTCACAGGCTGAAACCGGTCACAGTCAAAAATAAAAGTGGAATAGAGTTTTAAAAAGTGTCTTTTATTTAATCATTATAATGGAATTCCACCATTAACAGTTGCAAAAATAGAAATATTAAGAATAAAGAAAGACCATATTGATCTTACAAAAGGATGTCATTCTTAGAAAAATTTACAACTTTTTGGCTTGTGGCTTTAGGTCTATCGCTTTTTGTAGTCCGTAGGTGGAGACATTGCACCGAGAAAAACAACAAGGCATCTCCAGACATTTCTACCTTTGCTACTTCGGTAATCGGAGGTCTTGCCTTGACCTTGCAAGTGCACATCTCTTACAAGTCTCGCACATCTGTTACCGATGAGTAATTATCAGATGAATCGAGATTTTTTTGTGGACTCTATCATAATTACTGAACAATAATAATACTGCATAAATCTGACGAAAACAGATTTCTTGCTAAGCTTGATACAATGGAAATATTCAAGTGTACCAAACCATCTTAGTAATGTGCATATTACTAAGATGTTGTTTTCGATTTCGAATACGTTCTCACTCCCGCATCGCTTCGTCCCTTACTAATCAGGGCGAGGGATGCTATTGGTTAGGTTTTCACCCCGCCGCCGATTTGACCCCGTGAAAGGGATGTCACAGCTGTGATGACCTATAAAAGGTCATGTTTTAGCTCCAGAGAAAGTTTTCCCTGGGGCCTCTCCAGCCTCCTCTGCCAGGACTGATCCAAGAATCCCTTTGTGGTTGATTGATGGTCGGCGAATCCAAAGCTACGGTACCCCTTTCCACCCATCTCTGTCAGAACTGACCCAAGAACCCTTTGTGATTGATTGATGGGCGGCGAATCCAGAGCTACGGTACCCCTATCCACCCATCTGTGTCAGAACTGACCTAAGAACCCTTTGTGGTTGATTGATGGTCGGCGAATCCGTTGTGGTTGATTGTTGTGTGATTAATTCAGAGTGACGTGAATCACGAGGGAATTACTATATATTTTATGACCGAAACGTCAAGTGTTTTTTTTTCATTGTTAAACTGTCGTACTATTTATAATTTACTTGTAAATTAATTAGACCCAAAATAGAGACTATTTATATTCTCCGTGCCAATTGTGCATTATTTAACTAGCCCGTTGCAATATAAAATAAAACCTGCATAGCTGGTAAAAAAATATAAAAAAATCTATGCATTAAACAATAATCTATTCTTATATCAAAACTGTCTTTTGATACTATTAAAGATTTTTCAACTTGACATTTGGAATATATCACGAGGCGCTTCTTTATTATTTGAATGTTTAGTACAATTTTCAATCTTGGTAATGCTTGCTTCATATTTCCTGCTGATGATATTCAGTCAAAACGTTAAAAAAAAACAGGTTAATTTTGGTGTTAACCAATATCACCCAAAAAGTCAAACGCATTCAGGGAAAAAATATATTCATTTAGAATTTATATTAAGCAATCTGAACATAACAATAGAACTACAAATATATCTTTGCAGGGGGCATCGTGGATATTGTGAATATAAAAATGCAATAAATTTTCTTTGTTTTTTCGTTAGTTCCTCTTTTTGCCGCTGGAAAGGAATTTTTTAAATCAGCCGCTAAGTCTCGTCAATACTACGTATGTAGTTTATCCAAGATTAGTCCTCACCTGCCCCGGCAATATAAGATCATCAACAAACATGTTTACGTACGATCGTTTAATTCCAAATCTCCAAAATGCAATGAAAGGTAAAAAACAAGCAAGCCACAATATTATTCTTACCCTCAGATTGTAATACTAACGTCCAAAAGCGGTAAACATCCACGACTTGAACACGAAAAATGTAATTAAACAGAATGAGTTTTTGCCGCCATTTTTTTATTTTGATTTGATTGGTATAATCATTGGAATATATAGTTCCTAAACTAAAAGTTTTCTGACTCTAGCATAATTAAAAATGATTATCTAATGATTCATTACTTTTGATTTTTTTATTGTTGGTGGTGAGTGAGTAAATTGAATTTTGATAACTTATACTGCAATTTGCCGCTATTCGAAACTGGTGTCAAATTTATCCGGATTTAGGTAGTTATTTTAGGAATCATTTTCGTGTTGCAGAAACTCTTTTGTATTGTGTTCACAATTTTTAGTTGTACTGCCACCACTCTTATTTAAACCTTCGAAGTTTTTGGCCGAATTGACGATGGCTTTGTTTGAATTGTCATAAATCTTGTTAGAATTGTCTTGGCTGTGTCATCAGTGCTCCTTTTTTCGGTTGTTTTTATCATATAATTTATCCGGGAAGGCCAACTAAGGCTGCTTTCTGACGGTCCGGCAAGGAATGAACATTTCACTCGTTACTGCAGACACTGCACAGAAAAGTCATTTTTTCTAAAGTAAGGTAACGGTTTGCAACGCAGTCCATTGTGGGACATTTCTGCGCCGTGTCTCCATTAGCGAGTGAAATGTTCATTCCTCACCGGACCGTCAGAGAGCAGCCTTAGTAGTACGTGTAGTAAATTAAGGCTTTTTTTGTTCAGAGTCGCGTTCCGGTACCATATCCCATTCAACATATCCACCACCATGTGGTAGAAGTATTCCGGGGGTTTTTGCAGAAACTTTTTGTAGACTTTGTCGCATATTACTTGGGATACTAGTTTGGTCCCTTCAAGGGATGGACGACACAAATATTCATTTTGATTTGTTGGCCATCTCATTTTAAAATTATCCTTATTCGGATGGAACTAAACTAATTTAATCAATTAATAATTTAAAAATATACTTTGTTTACAACACTTCATAAATATACATAAATATCTACATGTTTCGACAGCGATGGTGTCATCATCAGGAATATATTTAGATATTTATTTATATTTATAAAGTGGTGTAAACAAAGTATTTTTTTTAAATAATGAATTAATAATGACGCCACAAAGTGAATACCAATCGTTTGAAGAAATTATAATTTAATCAATATTATAACTAGAATTATTTAAAAATAAATGCACCTTGGCAACACATTATCGATGATTAATTGACTTTCGCCAGCTCATCCGCAAATCGGCAATGACGTTTGGCAGTAAGTTGACACAAACTAAAAGTTGCTTAGTTTATCGAGGCCATAGAATGAAAAATAACAGAAGAAATGCGATGTGGGCGTTTTTAGTGATCCAAAACTCTGGCGTTCGGACCTTTTAATTTTAATACGAAAGTGATTTCATCATCATTTCATTTAGATTAAATTTAATGGCAATATACAATGCATCCTGTGTTACAGAGACTGCTGTATTTTCATTTATTTTTTATATGAATACCGCACAAGAGTCCCAACTGCTCCCAACCGTCTGGGGCCAGTGGGACTATGGCATTCCCAATTGGGGAATGTCGTGAGGCTAAAGGTATTGGGGAGGGGAAGGAAAAGGGGAAGAGGAAGGTGGGGAAATACCTGGCTATTCAGATCTGGTCACCAAACACGGCTAAAAGCCATTTCAAGCGACGGTTGAATTCTGAATGGTGGTCTTTCACCAGGGCGATACTGAGAGTATCTTCCACTCTGGAACGTGCGCAAATATACTATATATATATATATATTTTTTTTTTTTTTTTTTAATTAATTAATTGTGAAACAGCACAAACTCATTAAATAAAATTTTCTTGCGCACGCCGGGATTTGAACCCGCGACCTTCGGATTTGTAGTCGAGAGCCTTACCTCTCGACCATGGAGGCCGTCATTGACCCTCTCGGGGCTATTACCAAAAAAGGCACACCGGCTTACATTTAAATCTACATGGAATGCACTTCTAATGTGTATTCTTTATTCTATTGTCATTTAATTTATTAGTTGTCAGTTTTCAAAGATCCGCTGAAAGGTAATTCAGCCATTTTCTTGTACCCCCGGCGTACCCCAAGGTTCTCATTTGGAGCCATTATTATTTATCACATGTACGATATTCACAAATGTTTTTTTTACATGTGTACGCAGACGATAAAAAAAGAATCTTGGTTTTCAAATCAATCGAAGACTGCATCAAACTTCAAAAGTACCCCAATCGTCTTTTTGTATACTGAGAATTGAACAAACTTGTTATAAATATTTCAAAATGAAAAACGTTATCATTTACACGCAACAAAAATAAATTTTCTTTTGAGTATACCTTAAACGATACCCACATCAATGAAGTAAAATTTGCCTGAGACCTTGGAGTAATACTGAATGTCAATCTAAACTTTATCAAACGTAATAAAGTAAATATTGTCATTCTTCTTTAAATAAACATTCATCGTATAAATATATAAATTAATATTCTATTACCTCAAGATATTATTATCTAAATACATCTGCAGATCTTCAATACATCCACATTTGCAGATACAGTATACATACCTTCACACAACTCTAGTATATATGAAGAGAAAATCTTGAGCATCGTTCGCTGTAAACAAGTTAAATTACCATTTATTGCCTCCTCAGCCGAGGGTCGCAGCAGAACCTTTTCAAATATGAGTCATGTAGAGATGAGTGAGAAATACAAACATAATTCCTTAATTATTTCAATTATAATATTTAAAGTTATAAGCCTCTCCTTTCTGATACACTTTGAATATAATGCAGATACGCCTCCTTTCGGAAAGTACTGCCAATTTATAAGCACCGTGTATACGCATACTCCATAGAATAAATAATGTATATCCTATGCGAAAAGCGTGTATCTCATTTCTTCAGCAATTATTTGTCAGACTGGACCTTTGTTGTTGAAAAAATTAAATCGAAGGTGTATTCTTCGGTCTTCCTTCAAAACAGATATGCTTCAGTGCCGGCATTGAAAGCGGAACACTAGCTGAGCTGGTCTTTCATCGAAGACTGGTAAGCTGATATCGCCACCCTCCGCCTACCGAAGGTCAGCAGCTGACTCAGCAACGATGTAACTGCAATGGGATGCATGTGGGAATACTGGAAACACTCATAATATTAAGTGTGTTTATCAAAACGTCAGGCGCCACTGAGGCAGGGGGGTTGATATCAATGGATCCTTATTTTTATTGGTTTTGAATGTTTCTTTGCTTTGTTCCCCTTTTAATGGTCACTGTAAACTTGTGACTCGGAAGAGAAATTATTGTATCAATTAAGTAAATTTGTTTTCCAGCAATCTGCAGAACTTGGATTGTATTTTCGGGGAATTTATAAATCGTTCACTACCAACTGTTTGATTTTTCCGTCTCATTTTATTTAAGTATGCTTTAAACTTTAAATGGTCATAAATATGTGTGATATGTTAAGTCAAAAGAAGTCTAAAAAGAAAAAATCAATGAAAATTTCACAAAAGCTTTCTAAACCACCTGCCCGAACGCGAGCGGCGAGGCTTATGACTGTTAGCACAAACCTAATAACCTCTTCAATATTTTTTCATGTGCAAAAAAGCAGTAAAGTCATATGCAGGTCAGCTAATATTTATTTTATGAATTTTAGATTTATTAAAAACATATTTCACAGAAAATCTATTAAATTGAATTAAAAAAACCAATTCGCACATCCAGGGCCGCTAGAGGCGCTAGTGTAGCATGTTGCCATCAAATGGAAGAAGTTGGGCGTATTAATAATATAAGGTATTAGATTACACCTACCCATATTATGAAGAATTTGTCAAACGGTTTGATTTAACGGGGAGAGGGACGTCGGAGAGTTATTATTTATTAATTCCAAATAATGATAATATTATTAAGCAATACTATTTATACTGTTTATTAAATATTTTATAAATTTTATAAATCTAATCACAAATATTACTTTTTTCTGACCGTCCCATTGTATGTTTTACAAAATATTTAAAATACAAATATGATTTTTAAAGTGGAGAAAAGTATGCTTAATCATTTATCGTTGCGTTTTTGTAAATAAACGTAACCAAAGATTTGTAATCCGCATTACAAAAAAAAAACTGCGATTTTGAAGAAGAAGTTTCCGAGAAATTCGTTTAACCGGAATATTTCTTCACCATCCATCGCGGTAATTCGAGAGACTACTGTGTATAGAAGTCATTCGAGGAGTACCCGGTACCTACCTATCCGGTGAATTTATAAAATGTAGGTATATACATACGAGTATAAAAGACATATTCACTTCAACCTTACCATCGGATCAGAACGGAAAAACCGGTACTAAATGAGCACAGTTCTGTAGAAACCAGCCACCCCACACAGCTTTCAAACAAAGATCAGTGGACGTATCGAACACAAATTAACACGAACAAAAACCCAGATTAAAAAATCTGAAGATTAAAAACACTATTAATGTTTGAAATATGTATCCATATATATAAAAATCCATGTAAGTTTGTTTTTTTGTTTGTCCTCGATTTTCTCCAACATTACTGGACCGGTTTCGCTGAAAATAGCACAGTTTGTTTTTATTAGTGCCGGGAAGGTTTAGAAAGTAGTTTGAATGAAATCCAATAGGTAAAACTGTTGCTATAACGTTTTAAAATTTATATGAAAAACATTGAACCCGCCTTGTTTTATTTAGGTTAGCCAATAGATACAAAACTGGTTAGTCACAGATTGCATATTCAAAAGAAGACGTTTTTTTTGGGTAGAATATTTTCAAAATAATCCTACTTAAGAACTTTATGATTTAGATATATTATTAAAAAAAACGTTTGGAATGAAATAAAATATTCAAATGAATGTTTCTTTACTTTCGCTGTCAAATCAATTATTGTACCCGAGCAAGACCGGGTACACATCGGCAAGTATTATATATAATATAATGTGTCCGAGGGAAAAGTGCAGTAACTACGGGAGGTGATTCTACATGATGGCGCAGAAGTAAAAAAAGATAAATGACTGTTTCGAAAATCCATCGTTTTTATCTCACACAAAAGAACCATAGAATAATATTTTATTTTCCATACAAAGAATGCAACTTTTTTAGCTGAAAGTTACCTTTAAACGTTGATATTTCGTACAATCATATTTGTTATTGCACTTTACCCCAGGTCACCCTTCAAATATATATATATATATATATTACTAACTGAAGTACCCGACGTTGGTCGGGTTTATGAATGGTTTAATTTTAATTTTATTTTAGTACATAAACAGGCAATATTCATCACGAAGTACCAAAATTCTGCTTTAAGGGGTGGGAAAGGGGGATGGGGTGGTGTTTTCGTAATCTTATTTAGACAGTGACCTTCCTCTTGTTTTGAAGGTCAAGTGTGTAAAATTACATTAAGCTCGGAATAAAACTGTAAATTTGTAAACAAAACGAATAAACAAACATCGCCTGGAATATATGTACGAGTATACAGGTGTATATATATAGATATAGCAGTGGCGCGCATTGATCTGTGAGGAGGCTGTGCGTGATTTTTCAAGGGTATGAATTGCACACGAAATATTTAAAAATGTCCAATTTTTTTTATTTTCATAATAAACAATTATGATATGTCTTTACTTGAGACAGATAAAGTGTCAAAAAATATCGTTTTGAATTGAACTGCCCCCGTACCGGTTGCTTAGGTTTCGAAGCCATAAAGTTATATTTGATTGCCTTGAATAAAACAGCAAAATGTCACAAATCGTTGATTTTTATTTTAATATTTCACCTCAGTACTAAGTGCCCTTGGTGTGATTCTTCATAAAGTTCAAAGTATTATTATTATTGTTAAATACATTTAAAGCCATTTTAAGCTACGATTCCATTCCGAATTAAGGTATTATATTACCAGGGCGATACTGAGAAAATCAGTAAATGCGCTCGTTTTTTTTTTCTTTCGAACTACACTCAATTTTATCATAGCGAGATTTTCGAGCAACGGTACGATTATGAATGATAATCTCTGATATAATGATAATCCAGGGCGAGACTGAGCGTATCGGTAAATGGACCCGACTTTTCAGAGGCCTGGCCGCTTTCTGTAGAACTAGCTCAATTATAGTAGCATTATCATCATTGTGAGAGGCCCTCGCCGCCAGTTTAGTTCTGGTTCAGTCGCTGGATGAGTTCGCTGGGCGTATACGTCCCGTCGTATACACTCCACGAGTTAAATTTACACTAACGTAACTAATAACTCGTAATAAACAACATAGCTTCTGGTTATAAAGTTACCAAACCATTGATAAAACTGTGTTTATAAAACAAAAGTTTAAGTTAGAGTGATAACATCTATAAATATTTTCAATCAATAGGGATTACAAGGTAAGTACCTAACAATCCTTGTGTGTGGCATTTCAAAATTGGAACTGTTGTACATACGTGTTATGAAAATTATCATATTATAAAAAGAATCTTTTTAAATCCAGACAAGTAATAAAGTACTTACCTATGATATATTTCCCAAGACGATATTTTTATTCTATATTTGAAATTTGTAATATTTTTCGATTCTGTAGGAAAAAATGTGACTGTTTTTATCTTGGCAATTCAAGTTACATTGCGTGATGTTTCACGGGTTAACATTACTTTATTAGCATTCCTACCTCATTGGCTTTACATTGTTGCTTCACATTGTTTCTATGCAATGTTGCTTCACAAAGTTAGTGTTGCATTACCTTTACAATGTTCATGTCATATATATACGAGGGGAGTTCAACAAGTTCGTAGAACTCAATATACAGACAATCGCTAGGAAGGTAATTGTTTTTTATTTCGTTTCTTTAAATAACATTTTTCATCATCGACACAATTCATTTAACGATGTTCGAGTGTCATTACGTTCGTTTTAAATGCGATTTAATGCGTACTAGATATTTACTTAACCTTTAATTAAAAAATAGATCATTCCGTTTGGATGGGTATTTTGGCCTCCAATCCAAAATTCAGTTTTGTATGAAACAGGCACCGCAGCCGTTCCTCTAAGTCTCTGCTATATATATGCGCAATCATTTGGCGGTCGCTCAATACCACATCATGCACTTTAGGGATATTTTCTGAAGTAACTCGCCACAAAGGCTTACCACCGCAGATGTTGTCCTCAAGCGATGTTCTTCCTATACGAAATTTAGCAATTTATTTTGTCACTATGTTTTAGATAGGTGAGAAGTCATCGTAGAAAATACACTACTAGAAATCACTGCACGAATAATGATGTTCCCACAATTTTATTGGCTTATTTTTAAAAAAAATCATTATTTACCACTCTGAGATAGATGCTACAAAACAGGATAAGATTAGATTAAAGTGCGGTAATATGTTTTGATAAAAAATCCTAATAAATTACAATTAAAATAACGTAATCTACCATATGAATATCGAGTGTATGGTATATATAAAATAATGTAATCTATATATATAAATTAATGTAAGTTTGTTCGTTTATTTGTCCTCAATTTTCTAGAAAATTACTGGTCCGGTTTCGCTGAAAATGGCACAGTTTGTTCTTATTTGTGCCGGGAAGGTTTAGAGAGTAAAGTTTGAATGGAGTGCTTATACTAACCCTGATGTATGGCAGTGAGGCATGGAACTGGCAGAGGACGGATGAAAGTAGACTGACTGCTGTAGAAATGAGATCTCTAAGATGAATGTGTGGTAAAACCATGTAGAATCGTGTGAAAATGTTGAGATTCGTAAAGAATGTAAGGCTGATGTATGCGTAATTAGCAAGATTAAGAAAGGGACGCTTAGATTGTTCGGGCATGCAGAGGGAATGAACGAAGAAAGGATCGTAAGGAGAATATATGACGTGAATGTGAATGGAAGAAGAAGCCGGGGACGCCCGAGGAAGACATGGCACGATCAAGTGAATCAAATACTCGAGTCGGGTCATGTCAGAAGTCGGAATAATAGAAGAGAATGTATGAGACGATGTACAAATGTGAATGAAGCAAGAAGTGTATGCCAAGATCGAGATCTAAGATTGTTTGGCGGCCCGTCCCCTCTGCCTACCCCTGCGGAGAAACGGCGTGATGGTGGGTTAGTTAAAGCGTACATGTATGTATGTTTGTTTCATTATTACGCATTATCTCAGCGCCGGAATGGGTTACTGGGTCGAATAAAATACAGTAAAATGTAGTTTTTTTTTAAGTAGTAGCGAGCAAAGGGTTAAATAATGGTTGGGGTAGTGTTAGGGGTAGGGGTACACTGATACCCTGCACACTGAGTGTACAGCACCCGAGCTCGAGGAATTTTCTAGCACCGCAAGAGAGTGGTTTTTAAACTATTACATATTTTTCTATCTGATGATAAAATCGACTAAAAATAATACTAAAAAAAAAATCGGCAAAAAAAATTGTAACGCTTATTTTTTGCCTTATGTAATCACCTAATTAATGAAGGGTTATAACAATAAGTCAAAACACTTCAGATTTGATAGAAATGTGGGCCTGTCTGTGTGCCCTAAATGAGGTCAATTTTATCTTACTTTGGGTGAAATTGATTAAAATATTTCAAATTCATTATTAAGCAGATTGCAAATTTCTTTGGCCTATCTGGGATCTAGCAGTCGAAAATTCGTACTTTATCTTCAAATCGGTATGGATCATACTTGTGGGGACTTTCTGTTCAGTACTTAGGCCAGCATTAAAAAAATTCACACTTTATAATCTGCTTAGCCAAGCAAAACTACAAATGATTGTATACGGGTAGTTAGGACAATTTTTTTTATTTTTTTACATATATATATTTTTATTTTATTTAATATAAATACATATAGAATATTTAATAATACAGATATAAATAATATAATTTTTAAAAAAGTATACATTTATTTGACAAAAAGTGCCAAACTCAATAGAGAAAGATTTTTCGGGTTTGAATTGGGGAGCAGTGCCATCTAATGACAGTAGTGAATAAATAAAAGAAATAGAAGTAAAAGTACATCAACAATGTAATATGTTGTTTTGTTTGTGTTGTTGTACACGATAGTTAGTACAAAATAGAAGACTAAAAGTACGTGATACTAGAAATGCAACAATAAGGCGCATACAAGATATAAACATAGTACATTCATGTTATATAATAATGTCAAAAGTTTCCAGCCAACAAAAGTTCTTAAACTGTGAGCTTTTAAGTTCTACGGGAAACAGATTCTATAACTTTAGGTAAAACGTTCAAAAAGGCCCTTCACTCATTTTCAAAGTGCACCTCTTTTAGAAATTTTAGATTGTATTTCATAGAATTTAAAGGAATAGAATTTTAATTAATTAATTAAATAATGTACTTTGTTTACACCGTTTTATAAAAATACATAAATATCTCTACAAGTTTCGACAGCAATGCTGTCATCATCGGGAATAATGATAAAAATTAGAACAAAAAAAAAATATTATTGCTGTCGGAACTTGTAACGATATTGATGTATTTTTATAAAGTGGTGTAAACAAAGTACATTTTTTTAATTAATTCATTAATAATTACGCCACAAAGTTACCAGTCGTTTGAAGAAATTATAATAGAGTTTTATTGACAGGAAACGTTAGACATTTTTCTAAATGGGTACTCGTCAATAATTTAAATTAATGTAGTCAACAAGTGATGTTTGAATGTATTTTATCAGAAAAAAAATAGTGAATACACATTATCGTTGTTTATAAATAAACCGATCCTATCTTATGTAGTCAGATCATAGGTTATGTAAAAATATGTGATTATTCTGCTGATAAATATTAATTATAATTATACCCATTGTCCACAACTTAATCAATCAGAGTATTATGACATTGATCAAGCGAATAAATAAGTCTTCATCTGTACCCATTTCATGATAACTTTCAGAACCTCCAAATTTTTAACGCGATAGCAAAATGTCTATTATTATTTGATGGGTATCTAATCTTTATGAGGTTGTTGAAAGTAGGAGCAGGGAGAAAGTAGTGGAATATGCAAATTGGGAAGTATCTAGGTATTCAAATCTAGTCACTAAATACTAAGCATACCTAGCAATTTGAAAGCAACGTGTCGATTTTGACTGGCGGTCTCTAACCAACCAAAATAATCCTGAGTGTATCGTCCACCCACTCTGGGAGAAGACGCATACTATTTGTCTGGGGGGTGGGTACGAGGGGGGTCTCTAACCAGGATGATACCGAGTGCATCGTTCACTTTGGGAGGAGGCGAAAACTATGTGTCCGGGTGCTGGGTACGAAGGTTGTCTTTATCCAGAATGATACTGAGTGTATCGTCCATTCTGGGAGGAGAGGGAAACTATGTCTCTGGGGGCTGGGTACGAAGGCGGTCTCTAACCAGGATGATACTGAGTGTATCGTTTATTCTGGGAGGAGGTGCAAACTATGCCTCTGGGGGCCGGGTTCTAATGTGGTCTCTAACCAGGATGATACTGAGTGTATCGTCGAACGGGAACGCATTCTTGCGGCTACTGGCGCAGGCTCATTACCGAAGCAACGAACGTAGCGGCTACCACGACTGAGTTCTCCCCCTATTTTACAGTATATGTCTGATATACAATGCACATTACACACCTTATCGCTGTTATATATATATATTTGCCGCACCTTATCGCTGTTATATATATATATTTGCCGTCTGGCGCTCGCTTTTTATCACTAATGAATACTAACTAGACCCCCATATGAATAAATCAACATGTCTTTGTTAATTTTGTGACATTGCTTGAAGTGAGATAAACAGTCGGTGCCTAACCAACCACAAGTTAATCAAAAATGCATGCAAGCGTAATCAAATCTGTTTTATCTGCGTTTTGCTATTGAAAAACACCGCACTCAGACATTCGTTGTTATTCATCAAAGTCATCTGACGGACGATGAACAGCGTACATGTATACATAAATATATAGAGATCATTAGCGTTATTTTGATGAAATTCGCGTTATTTTCGGGAAAACTGAGTTATTTACATGATCAAAAAGCGGTGGTGTTTTACAATAAAAGTAGTGTTATGTTCCCTTTTTGGTATTCTGCAACAAAAGTGATCGGATTTTATGTTGTCATTTTTATTTTATTTGTATTTTTTTAATACGTTTTTTTTTAAATCAACATGTCGGTGTTTTTGACACGCCTGTCAAAACCATAGACAAAGAAATATTATCAGAAAGTACAAAATTAGTTTCTTATTTTAAAATACCAGAATATCACGTGAAAAACACGAAAAATTTTCAGGTCTCTACTTTTAGATACTTAATCAGTTGTAATCAGTTTGAACCGAATAAAACGTGAATTAATGATGATTGTGCTCCTTATTTTTTTGTTTGTATAAATACACGAATCCAATTTTTTTTTACTACGCGTTTATGAAATATCGTGTAATTCGAATAAAACTTTTAACTTATATTCCCTGAAAATGTAACATATTTTGGCTTTACTGATATAAACTCACAACGATCCATGAATATATCTTTTTTATAAAAATAATACCTTTATCGCTTATTTATTATGGTTTGAAATAAAGACATAATATTTTGTAATGTTTTTCCACTAGTGCTGGTTGAGGAATACATTTTAGATATTCCATTTTTATCATTGTTTTCTGTGGTTAAAAGAAATGTTGAATAAATTTGGTTAGCCCTTTAATGTGTTTTCGACAATTCGGTCATATCATCCACATTATTAATCCAAGTCAAAATCGAACTCGTAACTTCTGGATGCAAAGTTTAGTGCATTAACTACTACGCCACGAATGGTATTTTATAATTTAAAAGATTTATCGGGGGTTCAAATTCCCGATGCGCAAGCCATACATCATAGCAAAGGCATTTTTTTAACTGTCAGAAAGTTCTCTGTTGTGCTAGTAAGACATTTGCATTTTACGAGATAATGCGTCATATTCGTGAAGCCCTAGTAGAAGCCCTAGTCAATATGAATGTTTTGATTTGAAATCTTTGTAACCGGACCGGTTTCATCCTATCACGGGCATCTTCAGACTGGTGAAATTTAAACTAAATCTATGGTATGTATAGTATTCATGCCAGGAGTTAACCCCCATCGCTCTTTCTAATATTGCGCAAGTATGCTCGAGAAATTTATTTTTGTAACAAAATATATTCGTATATGCTGAGGAACGGTTTTACAATTATATTTTTAACTACTTTCGGGTTAGTTTATTACATTGTGTTGGTTTACTGAATACATAGGTTATTATTTTTATTTTTTATATAACGTCTATTGTGCCAGTTCTATTTTAAACAGATGGTAAATTCTGTTTTTTTTTCTGTGATTTCCGTCTTATTTGCTAAATGAGTTTTATAGCAGTTTTTTTCCTGTAATTACATGAACTACGGGTAATCAGGTACATTTTAATGGGTCAATTTGTAAAATATTTTATTATGTTATTTAGGTGCACATCGGGGTAATATCCTTCTTTAGTTTTTCTTAGATTTTTATTTTTTATTTAATATAAATACATTTAAAATATTTAATACTACAGATATATCTTAATAGCTAATTACAAAAAAAAAAGTATAAATTTATTTAACAAAAACTACCCAACTCAATAGAGAAAGATTTCCGGTGTTTGAGTTGGAGAGCAGCGCCATGTAGCGACAGTAATGGTAAGTACCATATAGAAATAAAAAGATGTCGGCAACAAAACTCCCAGTTACCTTTTACTATGGTATTATAGATGTATTTCCTATTTACGTTCATGTATTAAATACTATTGTATTAAAGTATACAATTAAAGCTAAACTACAACGGATATATTAGAGGAGAGTTAGCCCTTTTCTCCAATCATATAATCATTGTTTAAGTTCACATTTTTCCGCGTAAATGTCACAAGACAAGTCGCAAATTATTTATAGTCCGGTAGTAGTCAAGTTAAACACAGTTTGCTGAAACTTTAATGACTTTAACAAAGGTTTATTACCATAAATTGCCACAATATACTCGTAAGAGATGTTACTCACTTCGGAAAAGAGATTCTTTGCGTCTTTTTTTTATTTTTCATTTATTTATTAACGCCCCAAAGGGCTTTTACATATTTTAACAATAAAATGATTATGTGTACAGAACTTTAAAAAAATAACATGATGCATAGTTGGTATATAAGTGTAACATATTTATAATATATATGAAGGTATAATAAAGTATAAGTGCATGCCACAGAGAAGTTACAAAGGGAAAGGTTTTTAATTTTGATCCATTTTATTTAAATCCATCTTCGGGGTTGTTACTGTTACTCTTCACCATACCGCGAAAACATTCATATCTTGCTGTAACGATTAATAATATATTAAATTAAGTTAACGGAAAGGGATATTTTATCTTTTAAACACTTTCGATATTTTATTTAGGTAATATTAAATATTTAGTGATTTTAGTGAACACTTCGTTTTAAATCAATCACTCATTTATTTTCAAAATTATCACCAAACGAATTCGCTTACCTCAAGCTTCATCGGGATAAAACTTAACTAAACAAAAAATAGATGGAGTGAGCATATAGTTCTATACATAGTTGGGATATACGTTAAGTTTAACCCCGATGAATCTTTACATAAGGGAAACCAGTTGGTGATAATTTCGTGGTTTACAACAAAGTGTTTGTTTTATTTAATAAATATGTCAAACCACAAAAATACGAAAACATAATATGAATTAGATCCAAACGAAACTCTTTTATAAATCAACATAAATGTAAAATAAAAATTGTCTAGTTACCTACTTTTCTGTAAATACTCAAAAGGGGGGGGATTTTTTTTCTCACAAAGTGTCCCTAAAGACCCCTCGCAGTGTCCCTGGCAAATAAATCGCATGTTTTAATTATAAAAATGTTTAAATGATCACTTTGTGGTAAAATAATATATTTTGATGACGATACTGCAATAATAATTATCGACAAAAAAGACATGGAACGAAATTACCAATGCAACCAATCAAGGAATCGAGGACTAAAGGTCATCAAAAAAAAAAATTTTTTTTTTTTTATATGAATACCTCACAAGAGTCCCAACTGCTCCCAACCGTCTGGAGCTAGTGAGACTATGACATTACCAATTGGGGAATGTTGTGAGGCTGAAGGTATTGGGGAGGGGAAGGAGAAGAGGAAGAGGAAGGTTGGGAATACCTGGCTATTCAGATCTGGTCACCAAACACGGCTAAAAGCCATTTCAAGCAACGTTTCAATTCTGAATGGTGGTCTTTCACCAGGGTGATACTGAGAGTATCTTCCACTCTGGAACGTGCGCAAATATACTATATATTATTTAAATGAATTAATTGTGAAACAACACATAGTAATTAAATAAAAATTACTTGCGCACGCCGGGATTTAAACCCGCGACCTTCGGATTCGTAGTCGAGAGCCTTACCCCTCGACCATGGAGGCCGTCAATATATAATATGTCTATAACAATTCAACAATTCATTTTCGCTCAACAAAGGTTTTTTTTTGCTTTCTGTTTCTTCTTACCTCGAGCTTCTGTCATCGTTTTGCCATTTTCTCGTCTCTTCTCGCCTACTCGAAGCAATTGGATTTTGATGTCTCTTATTGGCTATTTCTTGGTTATTGGCTATTTCTTGGCTATTTTATTCTCTAGTCTCTTTTCCTTGGCTTTTTATTTTCTTGCATTATTTCTTAGCTATTTTATTATTTTAGTCTCTTCTCACTTTTTCTTGCATCTTCTAAGTTCTTCTGGCTTCTTCTTCCCTTTTCTTGGCTCTCCTGCTACTAGCCTCATCGTGACCTTTCTTGCCTCTTCTTGGTTGTTATAGTTTATTGTAGCCTGTTATTAGCTCCTCTTGCCTCTTCTTGGATCTTCCTGCTTCCTCTTGCTTCTTCTCTCTTCTTCTAGCCTTGAACTAAATACAACAGAAAGGGAAAAAAAACCGATTGAAATAATAAAAAAAAAAACAAATAATATAAACATAAAAATCTTTACGTAGATATTTTTCCTTTGGTTTTGTAGTCTACGTCAATAGGTACGAGTGACTTCGTAATGAAAACGAAAAAAAACAATAATTTCTTGCTGTTTTTTTGCTGTGGTTGTTGTTGTTAAAGCTTGTGAAATTTGCTTCTCAAAACCATTTATTACTTCTAGTGTATCCTTGACGCATTTAACTATGAAGCAGGTACATCAACAGTTACGGAGTAATGTTTTAGGCGTCAATAAGGATTGAATAATACTTGGACGATTTATATAGCGCCGTTTTTGTGAAAAATCACCTCAAGGGCGCTGTAACTCGTGAATAAACAAAATCTAAGAAATCTGAAAGCAATAAATATTAATTTGTTTGACCGGCAAAAAACATGTAATATGTTAAATTCTTATCATATGGTTTGAGTGTTGTCTCGGGATATACTGGTCCACTTTTGTTTATATGCCACAATAAATCACTTCACACTAGAACTGCTGTGTCTTTGTCCCATCGGTTCATCCCAAACACGCTAAGCTTCTTGTGCTCTTGTCAACTACCAAGTATATTTTGAATGTGTTTTGAAATACTTATTTTAAATCGAACACAACTTTATAACGGAAGGAGGTAAAATTAAATCGCAAAGTAAAACCGCGTCACTTTTAGGTGAAATCGGTTTAAGAAAACGCAAGGTAATTCAAAAGGGAATAAGGACCTCAAAATAATTTTAAAATGATATGAAAAATAACAAAAATATTGACAAATAAACCCTTTTATTATTATTTATTCAAATGACGTAAGACAATTAAAAATGTGAAAATATTTATATATATATATTATTAAAAAATTATTAAAAGAAATAAAATTTAAAAAATAGCAAAGTATAAAAAATAAAATAATTATTATTACTATCCTTATCGTGTTGTTTTGCACCATGACAAGAGTCCAAAGGTTAATAAACTCAGTCCCCGCTCTTTCAATTATTGTTATTACTTTTGTACTGTCTTATTCTTGAACTTGAATTTTACACTGATAAAATTGTTAACACTGTCAATCTATTGCATTTTAAAGACAGGGATTGTCAAACTTTTGTTTTTAAATTAATTTGCAATATTTTCACATTTGTAACTTTTCAATGCATTTATAATCTCATCTTGGTTTTTATTTTCAAAATCACTTTTAAAAAAATCCATGATATTTTTCAAAAATAATTATAGAATTACCTTTATCAGATTAAAATTTAAAAAAAAAAACGTACGCAAAATATTAAATAAGAAAATTGTTAAAAAGGTATATTATGCATTAATTCAGTCTCTATTGCAGTATTGAATTATTTGGTGGGGAGGCCTCCGTATAGACAATATTTACAATTCAAAGAATAATCATTAAAATCCTCCATATAAAAACCACACGACTTCTCTACTCTAGAGATATTTTGGGAATTTAATATGCCATCTATCATAGAATTGTACTAGTATAAGAGAAATGTCTCGTATCAAATTAATTAAAATACAATTTTTTTAATCATTGAAGACAATACTGACAAATCTTAAATGAAATATGCAACAGAAAATAAAACCGAATCCAGGACCTCTCGATCTATCAGAGACCTGCCCTTTAACCAATTGTTAATTCGAATTTGTTAATAATAATATTATCTTCAATTTTTAATTATTAATTATTTTTTTGAGATTTAAAAACCTCATTGTAATATTTAAATAAAATAAAAAATTCTTAATTTTTTTTTTTAATAAATTTAAAAATAAATAAATAATAATATTTTATTTTTATAAATTGAACTGGTCTCATTGGTTAAGTTGGTAAAGCGGTTGCCCCGGATAGGCAGAGGTCCTGGGATCGAGTCCCAGATGCGATTGAAATCTTTTTATTTTCTGTTGTTTTTTCCGGTTTCATGTTTCATTTAGGTTATGTTAATATTATTTTCTTCAAATATTATCTTCGATGATTAAAAAACGCATGCTACAATGAAGTTTACAAGCTTCAATAAGTTATTGCAATAAAATAGAATAAAAAGTACCTATTTCAATTTGGCAACACTAAACATATTCGTTCTTTTCAGATTCTTAACCGTGATTTGAAGCTTTATAATCAGCATGGCTTCACAAGGTAAGTGTATCTTTTAAAATTATTTTCTACTGCATTTATTGACTATAAGTACCTACACGTATACATTTTTTCTCAGTTCATTAATGATTATCATGGTTCATGTTCACGATAGACGTGACATCCATTTTAGCATCAGTCTATTTCACTGTCGTCCACGTTTATTTCGCGTGTTTAGACTGCGGTAAAAGCAAATTATAAAACATTTATAAGAGAGTCAAACTAAAACACATTTTCGATTTTTGTAAACGAGTCGAACCCTTTTACTTAAATCATCGGCACGCTTAGATCGCCCCTCGCCCCCTTTTTTTGGTTTCTCTCCCCTGTGTATTAGGGCATATCTCTGTATTATTTGCTCTGTTACACATTCGAAATTTAATAATAATTTGCATTATTTTTATACAAGGTTATTGAATGTAGACGGATGGATTGAAATAGGTATACTCGTAGGTAGATACTTATTTTAAAACATAATATATATTCTGTACAAAGTGATAAAAATTTTAAACAACATTATATATGAAATAAAATTAAAGTGTTAATTTGTTATGGTTTGTAGTGTTGCCAGTAGATGAGCACATCCGCGCCCTCCTGGAAGGAGATGCCGGCACCCTGCCCTGTGACGAGGGGGAACTGGAGCAACTGGACATACAAGTGCCGTCATGGTTCGACGAAGACAAATTCAAGAGGTAATAAGGAACTCCAGAAAAAAAATCTTCTAAATTCTGGATTCTAGTAAAAAAAAGCTAGATCATCTGGGCATCGTAGGCAACAATATAAAACTTGTCTCTAGTTATCTTGCGGGTAGGTTCTGTTCGGTTTTTATTGTAAAAGATACAAGTGATCTTAGAATGATAACATGTGGAGTACCACAAGGCTCATTTCTCGGGCCATTATTATTTTTATTGGAAAAGAGACAAGTGATTTTAGAATGGTAACACGTGAACTACCACAAGGCTCATTTCTCGGGCCATTATTATTTTTAATCTACATTAATGCTATGGCAAAATGAGAAATGAATATACATTTCAACTTTATGTGGATGAGACAATAATATTCTATCATAAACGACATGGAAAGGGAAATGGAAGGGGATTTGGCTCATTTTGGAAAATTGGTTGAGAATTAATAAACTTAGTCTTAACATTCAAAAGTCACATTATATGCTAGTCGAAAATGGGAGGGGGTAAAGCCTTGACTCTCTTTACTACGATCATTGTATTATGATATGATTAATTCCCACTTGGTCTATCTTTCAAGTGTCTGGGGTTTCGCTATGAAGAAAATGGTATCTGAGGTATAGATAATTCATTCATAAGAAACTGCCAGTGCGATAAAATAATACTTACTTAAACTAAATACTTCCCATTATTTCAGTAATTTCGGGAATTACCTAGTTTTTCTTCAATAAATATATTATTCGAATCCGCCAGAAAATCCGTTATCTTATAAAGCCCATTAGACAAAAAATTCTCCCGTTTTGGAGGCACTCCAATCCGCTAGAAATGACGGAAAATCCGTCAGGATGGCAACGCTGCATAATTTTTTGTGCGTTTTGGTGGGCTTTGAAAAATTTAAACCTTAACAAATATTATATGTATGAAAACGCACTTAAAAAAAATAAATAAAATAACTAGTATTTAAGTTCGAACGTCAAAATTAATTTTAAAAAAAAAATGAAATGGACTGTAGTTCTTTATTACAACGGACTGATTTAGAATATATATTATTCTATAGTACAACGCGGTATTTTTTTATGCGAATATCGGAAAGATAGTAACTTGTAATCTGGGTCTAATGTACAGTAAGATCAAACTGTACATTAATTAATTAACAATTAATTCATTGAACAAGTAATTTTGATTTGTTGTGGACAGACATACACCCGAATAATACGGGATATCATAATTTTATACCAAAAGGTCAATATTAAACAATGAAATAAGTAAACAACACAAAATTGACATTTTTACAAATTCCATAAATTTAAAAATCTTATTACAAAACACCATAGCTGACGATTCTTTTATGTCTTCATAAACCCAAGTCAAAAAACGTAGAAAAATGCTCCTAGTGTGGAAGGACAAAAGGGTCGTAACAATGCTGAGTACCTTTACAAATGCACGATCCACATACGTTAGGACGACAAAGGGTGGTGGCGTTATCATTAAGGCTAAACCAAACATTATCATCGATTATACCAAATCCATGGGTGTTGTTGATCGTGCTGATCAGTATGCATCGTCATATCGCTTCTTAAGAAAATCTCTGAAATGGTAAACTCTTTTATTGGTGGATGGAGATATGCTCCATTAACTCATACATTCTACATAAATCTATAAAAAAAATAACAACGAAAAACCATTGAGCCATTTGAAATTTATCAAAATTTTAGTAGGTCAATTAGTGTGTGAGTACAAAAAGCCTGGAAGTAGACCATCTACTTCCACTCCATCAGAGACCAGGCTCATTGGAAAACTCCATATTTTGAGAAAAGATCCCAAGAGGGACTGTGTGGTCTGCTCGAATAGGGCAGAAAAAGGTGGCAGACGGGAAACCGGTGAGTACTGTGACACGTGTCCTAACAAGCCACGTATGCATTTGGGCGACTGCTTTCTAAAATACCACACGTTAAAAAATGATAAAGATTAGAATATGCAAATTTTTCTTTTATTAACAAACTTATATGATAATAAATATATATTTCTTAACATAACTACATCTTTTTATTTTACTGCCTTACCAAAAAAATATATTTTTTTAATTTTCTAAAAATCCCTGTGTTGCCAATGTTAAACTGTATTTAGTAGTTGACTGTATTACCGTTAAGCTGGGTGTACCTTTAAATGGCTAAGTACTGCTAACTGCTACAAGACAATAACGTGATCTTTTCCAGGGGTCAGGAATACATCCGTCGCAACATGATGGGTGCCACCACGGTAACTCTAAGCGGACTACTGTGTGTCCTGGCAGTGCCGAGTATCCTCAAGATCCTCGTCAAAACGCAAAAGTCTTCCTCGGTAGAGGGTGCCTATCGGAGGTACCTGTCCACCTCTAAACACGTCTACAGCTGGTACTTTGAAGACATCAGGCCGGGAACCACGTAAGATATTATACATATTTTTTTGGAATAACTTATTGTAATTTATTTTTTTAATCTTTGAAAATAATATGAACTTATTTTATACATCAATACCATGTACTTGCTCTACCATTGTCCCTAGAACAAATAGCTAACACAACTGTATTATATAATTTTAAAAGCCCATTAGGACGTAAATAAATTAACATAAGTTAAAAATAAGATCCACAAAAAGCATATGACCGAGTTGACAGAAAAAAGTTATGGTAGGTGTTGTCCAAGTATTTGTAATTGTATGCAAGATTTGAAAGAGATGGGCTTGGGCTTGAAAATGAGTAGTCTGCAAGTATGTTGCCTGTTGTATGCTGATGATGCGGTGTTGATTGCTAACAGTATGGAAGATTTACAGTCCCTTGTATCTAGGATGAACGAAGTATGTATGAAGAATGAGCTAATGATGAATGTAAGTAAGTCCAAAGTCATGATGTTTGAAAGAGAGAGTACGAAAACAGTGTGCAACATAGTTGTGAATGATGAATACTTAGAGCATGTCGATGAGTTTGTGTATTTGAGAAGTATGTTTATGAGAGATGGAAAGACTGTTAGGTTAAGACTCTCAAAATGACCCTTGTAACTGAAAAGACACAGAAAAGAAAAAGATAACGGTAACAGTTGGGGCTCGAACCCAGGACCTCATGGTCTATCCGGGACCTTGGTTTATCCTGGGTTCGAGTCCAAGCTGCTACCGTTATCTTTTTCTTTTCTGTGTCTTTGCGGTTTCATGTTTCATTTTGAAATATTTATTATCTTCAATGATTAAAAAGATATTTTTAGTTTATATTTATTTATTTACGTCCTAATGGGCTTTTAGATGAAAATTATATATGTGTTAACTGTTTTTTGACTTTGGAAAAATCAATTTATAATCAACCTGCTGCTCCGAGGCAAGGGAATCAGTTATAAATTTTCGTAAGTGAAGTTACTTAGAGGATGTTATCTTTGAGATAAAATCTGATCAATCATTCCAATGTAGAGTTTTTGACCGCATGAACACAAGCGTTGGAGGGAGGTTAATGCATATTCTTTAAAAAAAACAATATAAGCTAAATTTGCTGTAAATACATAAAACCATTCTGAATGCACAATATGTTATAAGGTCAATAAATAGATAAAAGGATGAAAGGTTATAGATCTGATCCCATCCTCTTAAGAGTCATATACCTTGAAATAATCTCAATAATTGGTATCAATGCTATTTTCATTTTGTTTATTTTATTCTTAAAATGGATAACATTATTGCAAAAATAATTCATGCAATGAAGATGAATATAGCAAGGCTTTCCAAAATCTTGGATTTAGGGGAAAGGCTGCGCTGCCTGTTTCATACATAACATAATTTTGGATTTGAGGCCAAAATACCCATCCAAATTGAATGATACAATTTTTTAATTAAAGGTTTAGTGAATAAATAGTACGGATGAGAAGTATTTTATTTACTTTTGTTTTAAATTTTAAAGTACATGCCATGAAAAAAATAATTTTTCATAATTTTAGAGGCAACTTAAAAAATTATTTGCGGGTTTAACGTGTTTTAAAAAAAAAATCATATATGCTATGTAAATATAATTTATGTACATAAAAATACAAAAACAAAACATTTAAAAAAAAAAGTTTTTTTGGGTCGATATTTTAAATTATGTATGTCAAATTTATGTTCCAACATAAATTGGTCGTTTTTAATTTGATTTAAAGTCTACCATAATGCTTATTTTAATTTGTTTTTTAATTTCATATTTCATTATATTTTCAAAGTAGACGGGGTAAACTTTTTTTTAGTCGCGAAAAAATCGCGAAAAATCAATTCCTTTAATGGCCGATATTTCATAATGTATAAAAATATAAATAAAATACTTCTCATGCATAGTAGATATTTACTAAACCTTTAATTTTAAAAAACATACCAATAGGTCTAGTTGAGTATTTTGACCTTAAATCCAAAATTAAGTTTTGTATGAAACAGGCAGCGCAGCCGTTCCTCTTAAGGAGGAGAAAGTGCAACACGGCTTTATGCCCCTAAAGTCAAACAACACGAAACATTGTACGTGAGAATCTAAAATCATCAATTTCATTAAAGCTTCATTTTTTCAGTACGTGGAAATCCCTCACAACAGTTCGCATGCGTCATCTGAAGAACAGCAAGATATCCCAGCTGCGTGGTGATGGCATTATCTCCCAGCGGGACCTGGTCCTCACGCAGTTTGGTTTCTTCTCCCTTGCGCTACTGAAACCGGAGAGCATTGGCATGGAGCATCATAATCTTCAAGATCTAGAAGCTTACATACACTTTTGGAGGACGATTGGATACATGATTGGGATACAAGACAGGTAAGAAATCCACAATATTAAAAAATCACTCAATTAAATTCATTTTTCTTCCCCTGATGCCCTTTCGTATCGGAAGATTGTCCATCATCGTAATACTTACCCCGTAGACTATAGCCTGGAAAGGTTTTCGAAGCCGCGAAGTGTGGTGTGCAATTAATATTCGCCTGCACTTTACGCTCTTTTCAATTAATTATTTTGGTATCTTTTTTTCACTGAATTAGGTGTCATTTGTTGCTCCTCGGGATGGGACTAAGCTATTGGAGTTTTATTATTTTACATACTAGTACAAATTCGTAATTTTTGGTCATTCGATGCAGAACTTCTATATTAGTTACCTCATCGGTCAAGGGTTTTCGAAAATGTGCCGTAATATCCAAATTTCAAAAGTTCTATCTTCTGCGTAAATGCCCGGTTTAGTGTTCAGGTTGTTATACATTAACTCAACAGAAAAATAGAGAAACTGTTTGAATACCTCACTGGAAACTCTTGAAATAAAATTGTACAGCCAGTTATATACTTGTTTTTATTTCTTTCAGATACAATTTGTGTCGTCCATCCCTCGACGAGACCAAATTAGTATCCCAAGTAATATGTGACAAAGTCTACAAAAAGTTCCTGCGGAATCCTCCTGAATACTTCTTCCACATGGTAGTGGATATGTTGGACGGGATGTGGTACGTGGACACGTCTATAAACACAAAAGCCTTCATCTATTACACGTATCATTTGGTTGGTATTCCCGGATTTACGGTCTCTAAGGCTGACCTTAAGATACCCTTTATAACGACCGGAACAATCTTTGATGAAATAACCGAAAAAGGTGATGATCCAACTAAGAAATGTAACAATTTAAACAAAGACGTTATCGACTCAGTCGAAAACTGCAAGGATTTCTACAAAAATGGTGGCAGTATAACACTAAAGAGTGAAGACAAGACCAACAGATTCCTAAAACAGGAAAACCTTTCAGAAGACAGCGAACTAAATCCAGATAAACTTTTAGCCAGCTTCGAGTGGGGGCAAAAATTCACTCTGTATCTTATGTTTTGTGTGTACAAGTCCTGGCTGTTTACAAAATTTGGACGTTGGTATTACAATCTCAGGTCAAAGATAACAATATGGTTTGCTATTTATTTACCCTATGTGGCATTCTGGAGGTTTGGAATCAAACGATCGTACGTGAACATGTTTGTCGATGATCTTATATTGCCGGGGCAGGTGAGGACTAACAAAGAAGTATTGAACAAACTGTATACTTAGTTGATTGACAAGACTTTAGCGGGGGCCTTAAAGAGAAGAATCTATGGAGTTGAGCCACGGATAGACAGAAAATATACATTTTAAGTTCACTTTGAAGCATGGTTTGGTTAATAAATAATGTTGAATGGGCAATTTATTTGTGAAGACTAATATGTATTTATTTTAGTCAATTATTATAATACAAGCAATATTTTTAATATGTGGATTGTGCATTGTGTAGTGTCAATATATATATTTGGCGATTATTCACGTCTGCCTTTTCTTCCGGACACGGTATTATGGGAAGATTTAGAAATCAGTATTGTCATGATGAGACTTTCCAGAAAAGTAACATTGCTTTAAATGGCTTTCCAGTTTTACTTGCAAAAAGAGGAAGTACAAAGTGAAAAAAAACATTATTTACAGTGTAATCACAATATCTATAGTGGTGACACCTTTGTACACATGTATGTAGCTATATATGTTTGGATTGTTTAGAATCTATTGAAAAAATAGGATTTTTTAAAAATAGTACACTTTTTGATAAATTTGTGTAATTTTGTAATTACTTAGGAGAGTGATCTATAGTTTAGGTGTAAGTAGTATTTTCCTTTTTATAGTACATTTTGTGGTACTGGGCAAATTAGACACCAGGCTCTTTAAATTGTTTTACTGATTGTGTTGTTGATTTTAGAAATTTATGTATGTGTAATGGAAAAAAATATTACATACATGCTTGCTGGAATCATCTGCAGGGGACTGATCCTTCCCGAAGATTTGTTTTGGTTTTTAAATTATGTTCGGACACATTCATTAAACCGGATAAGGCTACTTATGGACAAGTTTTCATAGAAAGATTCCTCGAGACGTGTGATACATTTCTTTAAGTCGGAAACGTCGAAATTTCTATGCAATTGGGAAACCCTCATCCATTTTGGTGCTCCCAGGGCTAACCGTATGGATTTATTTACTAGGTATTTGAGCATTACCGAGTTTGTATGGTGTGCTGAATGTTAAATGAACAAATAAAGTGTTTTATTATAATATCTGGGAGTACGGTTTACACATCTTTAGTGTTATCAATAGACAAATTTGACAAATAAATAAATTTAAGGCCAGGCATACCAGCGACTTTTGTTGCGGCATATTACAACGGCCAACATGTGGCAACGCGGCATCAGGGTGACTTTTTGTTTGGATATGTATGAATTTTAAATAGTCGCCCAAATGTTGCCGCGACACAAGTCGCTCGTGTGCGCCTGGCCTAAAAAAACAGAAAATATTATTTATTTTTATTCCAAGTTATTCTTCTTCTCCTCAACCCTTTCGTACCGTATGTATATTTAAAAATATGTATATTTCAGGCAACGATACATAGATGAATACGTAGAGCAGTTGGATGAGTTTGTGTATTTGGGAAGTATGTTTACGAGAGATGGAAAGACTGATAGGGATATTGAAAAAATAATTATTACGACTTGTGGTGATTTATATTTGGTACACTATTAGATACAATATTCGGATCTATAACTAGTCGATAGCAATGTACCGTACGGACGTTTTAAGCGCCAATCCTGTTCTAATTGACGTTGTAAGCATCAATTCCCCTTCTGCAATGCTCTAACTGTTTCCCAAGCAGATTGTAAGTTGCCACTGTCTTCGTTCGCCGGCATAAATCTTCTCCTGGAAGCAGGTACTTCGGTGCCTTTTCAGGAGCAGCGTAGTGAGGGTGTCATGTTTCTCAATATCTGAGGATAGATCCGGCTCGAAGGACTATAAATGTTCTGGATGCTCACGTACATCCATTAACATCGTCTATAAATTGCCTGCTTCCTCTGCTGGGACTTTACGTAAGGATTTTGTAAATGAAACACAGACTTCATAAAAGTCGTTGGACAATTGGCTAACAACATCTTAACTCTATCATAGGATACTAAAGTAACAAAAAACATATTTTCAAATATGTCAAATGGCCGAAAAATAATTTGAGTAAAATAAGAGTCCCACGATCGTGAGCATAATTTAATCTTGAAAGCTATAGACACGTGTAGGGTAATATCATTAAAATATAGGCAAAGAAAAGATCTCATCAAATATGAGTCATGTAGAAATAAGTGAGAACAATAAACATAAATCACAATACAGGCGGACCTCGGCTTTCGCACATTCGACTTTGGCACAATTCGCTATTTCGCACAATTTTGAAAAATAGTTTTTTTTTTTTTGTATTGTTTCCATGCAGTTGTTTCCCTGTCGCACTATGAAATTCATATGAACCATGTTCGTACTGTGAAAAGTGTTATGTTCTGTTTGCACATATGCATTAACATACGAGCGCGAGCGAGTCCGAACGCATGTGTTTGTATGTACTAATTTGTACACACTCCAGTCTGATCTCGATAGGTTTAGTCTTGTGTCAGCGCACGTACTGTTCGCATTGTTCTGCCAGTTTTGTTTCGTAAATATTTCGTACCCGTTTTAACATGAGTGAGAAACGAAGAAACTGCAAAATAGAAACGGCTAAAAAAAATCAAGAACCCATAAACTTCGTACAATCGAAACGAAGATGGATATAATAACACGCTCTGAAAATGGAGAGTCGTATGCTTCAATCGGCCATTCGTATGATATAAACAGGTCTACGATATGTTCGATATTAAAGAATAAAGATAAAATTAAAGAATATGTAAAAAATTTTGGAAATATATCATCAAAAATTGTTTCCAAAAGGCACGGCATAGGGATGGCTGAAATGGAGAAATATTTGTATTATTGGATAAATAATCAAAATCAAGAAAACATCCCTCTGAGTACTTTAATGATTCAAGCTAGGCCTCTTAGTTTACATAAAGATTGGAAAGATTGAATGAACGAAGATTCTAACACAGTGTTTCATGCAAGTAACGGCTGGTTTTCAAATTTTAAAACAAGGTATTCTTTACACAATATTAAATTCACTGGAGAATTAGCTGATGCAGATGAAGATGCTGCAAAAGAGTTTATTTCGTCATTGTCCAAAATTATCGAAGGTGGAGAATATACCTCTCGTCAAATATTCAATGTAGATGAGACTGGTTTATTTTGGAAGAAGATGTCGAATCGTACATTCTTATCAAAGGAGGAATCAGTTGCCCCTGGTCATAAACCTTCTAAAAATCGATTGACATTGCTTCTTGCTGGAAATTTAACTGGTGATTTGAAATTGAAGCCAATGTTAGCTTATCAAGCAGAAAATCCTAGAGCATTGAAAGGGAAAGATAAAAACATTGCTTCCAGTCATTTGGAAATCCAATAAAAAAGCCTGGGTTACTGCTTTAATATTTAAATATTGGTTCACTTCACATTTCGTACCAGCAGTAAAACATTATTGTGAAGATAATAATTTACCATTTAAAGCATTACTAATCGTAGATAATGCTCCAGGACACCCAAAATCTCTACAAAATTTATACCCAGAAATCAATGTTGTGTTTCTTCCCCCCAATACTACGTGTCTCATACAACCCATGGACTAAACGGTGATCGCTACGTTTAAACGATATTATATGCAGTCGATAATGAATCAGGCCACCATGGCAACATGGAAGGTGGGCCCACATTAATAGATTTCTGGAAGAATTATAACATATGGAACGCAATAAACAATATTGGAGACGCATGGGCTGAAATAAAAGAGTCAACAATGAAAGGTTCATGGAAGCAACTATGCCCACAAATGATGAGTGATTTCATAAATTTTGATGAAACTCCAGAAACCATCACGCTTGAAATAGTTCACCTAATGAACAAACTAAACCTAGATGTTAACAGTGAAGATGTTAATGAGATGATTGAATTTCATTCTGAACCCTTGACTAATGAATTTCTAATGGACCGACAAGAGAACGAAAATAGTATACAATTTGACAATAAAAAACATGAACGAAGCTTTTACGCATCTCGAGACATTTTTTAATATTATGGAAGAATGTGATCCCAATGGAGAATGCATATCTTAAGTGCGTAGGGCGATCCATAATAGTACTGCATGTTACAGAACTCTATGAAGAAGAGAAAAAAATTAATAAAATACAATTAACCCTTGACAAGTTTATTAAGAGAACATAATTTTTATTTAATATGTACTTAGTAATTTTTGATAAATAAAAATTTTAAAGTACAATGTTTGGTGTTTTTTTTTTTACATCCCTGTACTTTCGAACATTTAACTTTCGCACACATTTTCAGGAACCAATAATGTGCGAAAGTAGAGGTCCACCTGTAAACAGTTGTAACGCCATATTTCTCACAGAATGGTTCAAGAAAAACGTCAGGGTTATGAACCCAAGAGCCCAGCTCTGTATGCCAACCTAAAATACACAAAGAAAATATTCTCATAAGGTGGAATGGAATAATTTATTAATTCGAAATAATGATAAATTTATTACGGAATGCGATAAACATAATGTTTTTTAAGAGCAAAATATGAGTTATGTATTTTTAAATTTACATGGACTTTTAGCATTTATCAAAATCAAATTAAAAATATAATCTTTTTCTGACCGCCCTACGTATGTTTTACAAAATATTTTTAAATGTTAAATATCTTCAAAAAAATCCTTTGAACGTTTTTCTTCAACATCCCAGAATAAAAATTTCAATAAAAAACAAATATTGGGTGCAGTTTTTCATAAACACCAACTTTCATGTTTTCTTGAAAGCGGATTTGAGATTTTTAAACTACCATTTAATTTAGAAAGGCTGGTTAGTTATATGGTCGTAAAGTGCTGCTAATATTCCATGCGGTGTGAATTCGAACTAGAGTTTTTTTTAAATACGACAGATGTCGGTAATTAATTTTTCAATATTTCGCCAAATTTGCGCGAAAAAAACGGCCGTAGTAAAAAAAATTAATACGGATATATGTACGTATTTTCGAAATTATCGCAAGCACTCTACAGGACAACTAACCAGAGCCACAGCCTTCCACCTCGGCAGAAGAGCAGCAACACGCTGGACCTCATCACGTTGCAATCCAAACTTGCTCACTTACCATACAGGACAGGGCTGTTCAAGCTAACCTCATATGTCAAGTGCGTAGTAAAGTAAAGTAAACATCCATACCAAGACGACAAACCGACAGCCTGCTCAGCAATTAAGTTTGATAATAGCAGTTTGACGGCTAGGAAACAACGCACACCGCCTACACAACCTTATGCGACACGTGTGGAACCCCAACAAACAGATTCATCAGATTCTGATTTCATACCGGAGGATTCAATATATCGTCCAACTACACCGAATTTTCCAGGCTGGTGACGACTTTCAGAGAGAAAATTTGAAGTCAAGCTTAGCATGATGGCTGTCGAACAGAGTCCTAGGTTATGCCTATTATATTATATTTTGTCAAATAAAATACCTACTCCGGTATCAAATATTTTTGTAACTTTAAAAAAGAGGGGATACTACGTAAATGTTGCGCAACGTAGTCCGCTTCCGTCAGTCTAGAGCGCGGCGTAGAGGGGATGTGCAAGTAAATACTGCGTAAAGCAGCGTCATCTTGGTCATATGAGGAGATGCATCATTACGTTCGATACAACTAGTCGACATGTTTATACAAAAATAAAAGTGTTTTTTTCATTTAATAAAAAAATATGCATTAGGAGCGTTGTACTTTTTTAAAACTTACTTTAATTTTCCTACGAGTCATCTTGGTGCTGTCATTTAAAACCCTTTAAACGAACGCAGCACCCTCAATTTGTGTTTACTTTTAAATGTCAGACTGTACCTATACTACATAATAATTATTTTGTAATAATACAAAAAAGACATAAAATTTATTTGCACATTGCGGGTTTCATTCCCGCGACCTTTGGATCCGGAGTCAAGGAACTTAACCGCTCAGCCACGTAGGTCATTTTTTGAGATTATTCTCAGGTTACCGATATTGCCAAAATGAAGGCACTCACCTTGAAAAGGCTTTCGAAACTTCCTGTTCAGCAGGATCTAATTGATTCAAGTAATGCTAATGTCACAAGTATTAAATAATAATGACAGCGCAATAAAATATTCAAGTTTTGTGCCAGATGAATGCATAATTTGTTCATAAAAAAATTAGTCATTCGGAAACACATAAAATAATTTGGCAATAATTGTGTATAATATCTAGATCAAGCAGTGTCGGACTACGACAAAGCAAAGCCCCGCGAGAACGGATCAAAAATTACAAGAGTTTTCTCAAAAACAATAAGTTTACCGCGGCGGTGCCCACACCACACCCCGTGGGAACAATTAGGAATAAATGACGGGAAGTTTCCATAACTTCCAATTATTTATAAGTTAGGTTCTTTTATTCCAGAAAAAAAAATGTATACATTTTAAATGTTTTGTTAAATCAATTTTAAATTGAACAATTTATTTCATTCCTAGACTTTTTTATTTTTTAATTTCTTCTTGAAGGCAATTATATAAATTGCCTCTCTCGTAGCTAATGTTTTGCTTACCACATTGTATATGTATGTTAAAATAAATTATGCATAAATTCAATGTATAGTTTAGGAAAGTATTTACCAGTACCAACTCTAAAAGCGCACAAACGTAGGTTTCCGTGCTAATACTGCTACTATGAATCATTTTAATGACACAACCATTTTATTTGTATAAATTTTACCAGTTAATGTGCAAATATAATTCATTTTTCTGTCTTTATTGGATATAAAAAAAGGACAAAACGTTTTGTAAGCTCCCCCTGGAAGCATTTAACTTTTATTAAAAATATATTTGACTTTTGAAAAATTCGCTTCCAATGCTTTATTCCCTGTGTTATGTGATCAGAATAGAAGAAAATTTGTGAGGGGGCTTTAAAATTTTGACTTCCTCCACAGGCCTTAATGCGGCACTGAGAGTAACAATGAAAATAATAATAAATTGATGTAACGAATACATTAGCATTTTTTGTTTCATCTACTTTAGTAGAAAATTTAATTAAAGGAATCAAGTGCATTTAGAATTAGCAAATAAAATGCAAGGTCAATGAATAAATTGTTATTTTTGGATAAAAATGACAGGACTGGAACATTTGAATGTATTTGTGCACCCCGATAATGGTTGATACTGGTTTTGAACTAGTTTAGAACCCGCCCGCAGTCCCCTCTTACCCCGCAGTAGTACTACTATACGGTAAACCACCACACAAGCAAGAATTTCTTTAACGATTTGCCTGTAACATAGTTGTCGAATGATTTAGTTATGAAACAGCCTTCCCTGCATAGATATACCATTCACTTTCCCTGTATTCTGGAAGGGATGGCTCTTTTTTTTAACAGTGGCAATATTGTTTCCAATATGGCAACTGTTTTTTGGGGGCAAATGTCAAATTTGTATTTTTGTTCTCTTTGAAGTTTATAGCTAATTAATCTATTTACGAAAATTAATAAGAATAATTTTTTTTAACAGTTTCGATGATTGTAGATCGATTATTGTACTGTTTTTAGGATCGATTTGATTTATATTAAATATAAGTTGGTAATGAGTATCGTATTATACAATAAATTCCCGCATATTATTATTATAGTGTTTGTGATCCTTGATCTAATATTATGACAATTAGTACAATTATGCACTGCGTGCAAATAAACCGGTTATGCCTAGATATATTATAAATAATATGGGTAAAAAAGGTACAATGTGTATTCTTGGAAATTCATTTGTCATTGTCCTCGGACGCTTCGTGCTAAGGAGCAGTGTGTTTATCAACAAATCGTTTTGTTCTCCATGAAAATGTCTGAAGGTAAGAAATCAACGTTTCGCATAATATTATTATATTCCTTATTTTTTTTAATAAAAAAAAATTATGGTAATTTTATACAATTCCGCTTCAGTAGAAAAATACATAATTCAGAAAAAAGAAATATACTGTTAGGTTCATAAAAATAAATAAAAAATAATTGCACATGCGGATTTTCAAAATATTTCACTTTATTTTTTACTTTACGTAAATCGAAATACGTAAATATGTAAATGGTAATTTTATACAATTCCGCTACAGTAGAAAAGTACATAATTCAGAAAAAAGAAAAAAGAATTGTGTAAAATTACCCCATGTTTATTTACTAAGCCTGAATTAGTAAGATATTTACAATCTTCCCCTACCTATAATTTATTCTTCTTTATTTTTATTATAATTAATTATATTTCAAGAGGTTATTGATTTAAATCTTGGCATGGGCAAATAAAATACAATTTTTCACATTTCTCCACATCTCCCGAGTGGAAGATACTCTCAGTATCGCCCTGGTGAAAGACCGCCATTCAGATTCGAAACGTTGCTTGAAATGGCTTTAGCCATGTTTGGTTACCAGAGCTGAATAGACAGATACTTCTCAACCCTCCTCTTATCCATCTCTTTCCCCTCCCCACTCCCTTCAGTCTCACAACACACCCCGACTAGGGATGCCTTATCCAACTGGTGCGCTATTCACATAACAAAAAAAAGACTACCTTTATTTTGTTAGACGCCAAATATAAAAAATTTACTGGTTTGAATCTCGGTTAAAAAATAAATAAAACTAAAAATACTCATATTTTAGTTAAACGGTAGGTGAATATGAAGAAAAAAAACTACTTGAGTTCCTTGTTGATGCAAGGTCAGTTAGGCTCAGTTTCCTTTCACAATTTTTATGAGAGCCATTATTATGTAGTTTATCATTGAGTGAGGCACACCATTTATTTCTGTTCAATAATAGATAATTAATAGTTCTGACACATAATCTAAAAAATAAGTATTTATTGTTAATAAATTAATGTAGTGGTCTACTAGAGATGATGTTTGGTATGTATTTTTTCTGTTTTGTTACAATTTATTATTGATGCAGTTTGATACTTACGTAGGGATCTATAGCTAATACGAGGACAGAATGTAGCCAGAGCATTAGGTTCGAACCCAGGCATAGCGCGTTTCGTCCTTTATATGGTACGTTGATTATGTTATGGTAAATGATATACTGATGAGGCAACAAGTTCCTTTTTCTTGTATAATTTTTGTTGATTATTTATTTAAAATATTTGAGGGTGTTCTTGTAGTTTTGATATGAATCAAATGTGATGTTTCTTCCTTTTTTATGTAGTATGTTGGATTTTATGATTTTTGAAATAAACGTGAATTTATACAGAATAACTTTATATATATATATATTCCTTCTGGAATAGTCACTTTCCGCATATACATGACAAACATTTTGATGAAAAGATTGAATTTTTGTCACGTTGCACTCAGAGCGGCGTTCTTGTGACTTATAAAGGTGCGCTCGGCAGGAGGTTAAAGTACATAAACATATATCATTATTTAATAGTGATATGGCCAAAAAAGGTAGCCGTTGGTGACTATACCTACAACAGTTATCTTTTTGTTATAAGTCAGAGTTTTATTGGTTCAGAAATTGTGGATAATATTCAGGCAAAAGAGATTATGCAAAATTATTATGTTTAAAGAAATATTTTTTTATGTGTTTTAGTGTTGTCAGTAGAAGAGCACATACGTCTACTGCTTGAGGGAGAGGCACATGACAAACCCTGCGATGATTGTGATCTGTCTCAAGTGGACATTGAGCTGCCGCCATGGTTCGAAGAAGAAAAATTCAAAAGGTATATACTGAACTGATTTTTAAAAGAATCAAATAAGGGTTATTGATTTCTGCCCATCAATTGCCAGAAAATTTATTTTACATGAATGAGCCACTTTCATGTATTTTCAATTGGCTATTTATCTTCCAAATTTTATATAATAAATTAAAGAAATATGTATATCTTTACTAAGATCTTTATTTATTTTGATAAAACTCCACACCGAATGTCTTTTATATAGTACTGTGGGTTGGCTTTTAAATTTAAACATTTTGACATATAAAAACTAACAATGAATCAACCATTTTAACCTGCGCACTTTGTTTTAACGAAATTGTAAAATAATCTTCAATTATTCAATTTATTCCTACGATCTTACGATATGAACACTATGATAGCTTGTTAAAACCATGTTTACAAAATATAACTCTATTTTATAAAAGTCTTTTCACTAACAACTGTAGGCCACGTGGGTTTAACCTCCCCGTTGCCAAGAGGGGTAGTCTAAATTTCTAAAATTACTATCCTCCAGGTAACCTACCATTAAAAAAAAAAACTAGATCACTAGAATATAACAGATAGTTTTTTAATAATATGTAGATCACAAATAATATTTCTTCCGCGCTGGAACCATAGCTGCACATTTCCACCATTCTACCCGCACAGTGGTGGGTGATGCGTGCCATCTCTCTCGCTTGCGCTATTACCAAAGCTACCTGAGGGGGTAAGGAGTAATGGGCCGCCAGATCGCCAGTAGGTACCAAATATTCATACATGCGGTAAGTCAGTATAACTCTGACCGTCTGCCGGAGGCCACGTTCGTCGATGAATTAAAAGGTTTTTTTAATAAAATTAACTATTTTACGATCATTATTTCACGAAAACCCATTATGATGTTTAAGCCATAAGAATAATTTGCAACAAAATTTATGGATAAATGGCATTAAAATGATAAAAAGCATAGGGTAACTGAGTCTCCCATCATGGCAACACAATTTTTGTTTTGCATCTTGTCATACCGAAGGTTAAAAAAATTGTTATGTTGCTGTGCAAACTTTAATAAACGTCGCTTTTCTGGTTTATAAAATATGCTTTAACTTTTAGTGCGCTGAAATTATCCATCGTATATGCAAAATTTGCACCCGTTGAACGCCGGTGTATCCAATTGGCAATGTCAAAAAATCATTTCTTTTAATATGAGTAGCTATTCTGGGCAAACTACTGATGATAGTTATATACAATTTTTATAAATATATGTATTATCTGGAAAAATGGTACAATTCACAAAACATCATTTTACAAAAAAAAAACATGTAAGTTATTACAAAAATAGACTCAGACGGGCCGCGTGGAAATTTACCCTCGGCACACTATCGAGGTATAAGATTGTGGAAGTTCGGTGTCCCAAAGGTTAATTTCGCATACATACTAAAAAATGTTTTTTCATAAAATTACTTCTGGCAGAGGTCATCTATCATCGGGGTAATCTTTATTCTTAATCATTGAAGAAGATAATATTAACACATCCCAAAATGAACCACGAAACCGAAAAAACAACAGAAATTAAAAAGATTTCAGTCGCATCTGGGACTCCAACCCAGGACCTTTACCTATCCGGGGTAACCGCTTAACCAACTAAGCTAATGAGACCAGTTCAATTTACACCATTTACACCGATATCTATAAATAAAATCGGGTAGGTATATCCGAGACTCTGTTCCGATTGCAATTGAGTTCGGGATGAAACTTTGCAATCATCATAAGGATAGCAGCCAATAATATGGGATTTATAAAAATGGAGGATAATATTAACAAGTCTTGAACTTGAAGTATGATATCGGTGTAAATGGCGAAATTGAACTGGTCTCATTAGCAGCGGTTATAGGTAGAGGTCCTGGGTTCGAGTCCCAGATGCGACTGAAATCTTTTTAATTTCTGTTGTTTTTTCGGTTTCGTGGTTCATTTTGGGATATGTTAATATTATCATCTTCAATGATTAAATATTACAATGAGGTTTACAAACTTCAATAAGTTATAAAAAATAAATTGAATCTTTATTCTGCAGGTCGCAGCCTGGTTGAATTCAGACTCAATTTGAACTATGCTTTATCAAAAAAACTTGTTTCAGGGGACAGAAATACATATTCAGAAATCTATTGGGTCAATTCACAGTGACCCTATGTGGACTCATTACTGTTTTGAGCATACCCAGCGGCCTCAAGATACTCATCAGCACCCAGAAGTCTTCCTCTGTCCAAGGGGCTTACAGGAGATACGCCTCTACTATCAAACATGTCTACAGCTGGTACTCTGAAGATCTTAGACCGGGAACTAGGTATGTTTTTTTTTCTAACTATGCAGTAGCAAAGGTAAATCGTTCATCTTTTCGTGAAGCTTTCACGCACGATTCGTGAGAGTCTTGGGCTCATTCATATGAAGCCTACCTTTCACGAGTCTCGAGGGCGGCGTTTAACTCGCAACTTACAACTCACATCCAAGCTTCTCGAGTCACGAGCCATGAGAGTAGCGACTGGCGACTTATCTCGACACACTTTTGGCGCTTGAATGAAAACTAACTACAGTGAGAAAGATAGATTGATAGGTATTTGAAGGGAGTAAGCATTTCTTTTTTCCTTTTCGCTTTTTAGTTCAAGGCCATAGCTTCGGTACTTCGGTCCTACGTTATAATATCTATCATAACACTCCGGAGAATTATTATTATTATTCAATATTATTACATTCCTTTATTCATTCGTCGCGTGCATTGTTAAAGTAAAGCTGTTTTAAATAATATTATTTATGTGATTGTTTTATTGCAACTTTTTAAACAATATTATTAACACAAGAACGAGTCGTAAAAGCGACCCGACAAATGTGACAAATGTCAACCGTGTACAAATGTCGGGAGCACATTTGGTTTGTTTCCCGACTGTGCACCGGTGCTGAACGGATCAATGACTGGTTCCTAAGAGCAACTTCCATTGAAATACCGGTAGAACAAGGACAGCATTCCCCTCCGATGTCTGTGCTCCAAAGATTGCAATCCATTTGTTAAGATAGGCGAATCTATCAAACGGACCGCCCGTTTCTGCAGAGTCAAGCGTTTTTTTTCAGATATTTTGGGCCTTCTGACTAGAGGTGTAACCAGAAAGATGGACTCGCCTTATTACTAATTCCCGTGTCTTTAAATATCAATATTTCCCGCATCCACAATATCTATAGTGGCAAAACTCCCAACTGTGTAGATAAGTATCTATGTCACCAGACAGATGACCAGCCTTATTATTAATTCCCGTATCCTTCTAGGTCATGGAAATCGCTTTCGGCAGTTCGCGTACGTCATTTAAGAAGCAGTAAAGCATCTCAACTCCGGGGCGCTGGACACATCTCCCAGAGGGACTTGGTTCTCACCCAGTTTGGCTTCATGGGTACAGGACTGCTGAGGCCACATTTACTTGGAATTGAAAGTGACAATGTTGAAGACGTGGAGGGATATATTCACTTCTGGAGGACTATCGGATATATGCTCGGCATTGAAGATAGGTATGTTTAATATTTTATTGAATAGTTTGTGTTGTATTTTAAATGGAAGAAGAAATTCGATCAATGGCACATCGATTGATCGAATCCTTTTGACAGGATCACGTCTTGTAATGATTAATCGACACAGGACTAATTTCCAGTACCCTAAATTTTGTTTCATGTGAACAGGGTTAAACACTAGAAATCACTGAACACATAATTCCCAGAAATGTGATCTAGAGTGGTTTGAAAGAAAACAGTTGTCGCGAATTTACAAAAGCCCTTTTTACTGTTTTTTCTGTTCAAGAAAGAATTTCTATATTTGATCAATTTCTTTAGAAGTAAGGAAAATATGAGTTTACTTCAGGCACACCCACAACACACTCTTATCGGTTATCTCTTCAGTGGTGGAAATCTATCTACAAGCAGGAACTTGAATGGTATTCATTCCACATATGATTTCTATGAATAATCGTTAAAAAGGAAAACAATTTATTGTCTTTTCTCTATGTGGAAATATGTGCATTGATGCAAATGTCTAGTTTACACAGCTTCAATAGCGGGAAACTCTTTGTAGCGTTAAGGCAAATACCACACAATTAATTTTCTATGTGTTCTTGATCATTGTATTTATTTTCCAGGTATAATTTATGCCGAGCGTCCCTCCAAGAAACGCGAGAAGTGACCCAATATATAAACGACAAAGTCTTCAAAGAGTTCCTCTGCAGCCCGCCGCAATACTTCTACCACATGATCGTGGAACTCCTCAGTGGATTGTGGTACATCAATATAACCATCTTCTCAAAGCCATTCGTCTATTTCACATACCGACTGATGGGAGTTACTGGATTCAATTACAGACTGCCGGAATCCGAAAGACAATGTCAAATTATGCCGAATTTTAACAATAATATTCAAAACAAAGCATTGGGCAGTGTACAGAATGATTTTACGATAGATCCTGTTGTGTTTTATTCATCATTCAACTGGTTGGAGAAGATAATTCTCGATGGAATGGTGGATACTTTTCAATGGTCATTGTTTACAACTCTAGGGAGATTGCTTCATAATGCAACCATGTACCTAACCATGTTTTATATTAATTTCATGCCGTTGTTTGGATTTTGGAGGTTTGGAATTAGGAGCAGTTATGTCAATATGACTGAGGAAGATATTTCTTTGCCGGGAGTTTTGAGAACTAATGAGGATGTTTTGGAATTGTTGTACAAAAAGAATTAAAGATAAGAAGTTATAGTTTGTATTATATTCAGAGGTGGAAACTGGAGAAGAGCATCGGCACAACCTCCAGCTGTCACGTTACTAATTAAGTTAGTGAGTACTCACCAACAGAGGGTTGAACCATTGCCTTTTTGTGAATTTGAAATGTGCTCCTCCTAGTTATTCACCTTTTCGAAAATGTTAATTTTATCAGAACAATTTCTTGAAATGCAAAGTTTAATAAAAAAGTCATAAGAAATACGTATGGTTCGAATGTTATTATTAACATTTTTATAATCGCCATTGGTTTCCCTTTATTAATGTTTTTAATATGTAATAAATTGTGTTTTTTTTTTCAATATTTACTCATAATTCCCATTTATTTGCATTTCTCAGAATATGTCGTGTTTGACAGTTCGCAGTCTGTGTCGGTAATGGGGTGCACTTTCAATTTACACGGTAATATTCAAGTAATATCAAGTTTATAAAATGACATACAGTAAAACTTCGTTTTTTACGTTTTTCAAGGGAACGATAAAAAAATGTGTAAAACTGGGGAAAATGTAAAACTGAGGAAATGAAAAATGTATGGAAAAATTGAATTTTTAAGTACTTACTCAATTTTCCATTAAACCATTAATATGAATGAACTGTAAAACTTTCTTACTTTGAAAAACCAAGAAACCTAATTTTTGTCATTATTTTGATCCGAAAAATCAATGTCTCTTTCTTGTCCATATATTCCTGTATCCAATATTTTCGGATTTTGCACACATATCGAAAAATCAACCCACTTTAACACTCGCAAGCGAATTTAGTGGCGAAATTATCACAACCTAAAACCATTTTTGTAACTTTTTCTGACAAAGTCAAATTTCCTACACAACAATATTTTGATAAGAGATTTACGAAAAATTTGCAATATTCTCGCGGAAATCGAAACTTGTTACAAAAACATGAAAATCGTTATTTATTTTTTCAAATATGTGATATAACTTAAATATTCCCGCGTAAATTATTGAGATCGCGATGCTCACCGACGGGTCTGTCAAATTCCCGCCCGCGTAAATTTGTAACATTGCGCGCTTACCGGCTTGTCAAATATACGAATTAATAATTCGAAATAATACCATAATTTTTCCGCATTAATCGATATATCTATTCAACAAACTTGACATGAATATTACAGTGTAAATTGAAAGTGCACCACATTACCGGCACATACTGCGAACTGTGAAACACTACATATTCTAAGATATCAAAATAATTAGGAATTGCGAGTTAATAATGAAAAAAAACACACACAATTTAACTATTACATATTAAAAACATAAATAAAAGGGATGGCAATTATAAAAATGTTAATAATAACCCTAGAGTATTTATTTATTATTTACGAAAGTAGTTTTATGTTGTGATTATTCATTTGCAAGTGTTAAAATGAGTTGAATTTGCGAAATGTTCTTAAAATCAGAAATTATTTCCACTACAGAAAATATTGGAATACAAGGAATGTATGGAGAAGAAAGAGACAGACTTTTCAGAACAAAAAAAAGAGGTTTCATGGTTTTTTCAAAGAAAGAAAGATTTATAGTTTATTCATATCAAGTATCTACTAATTTTCGACTGAAAACTATTAACAATTTAATTTTTCGATACATTTGGCGTTTCCCCCGTTTTACACATTTTTCTTTGAAAAACGTAAAAAAAAAATTGTTTTATTGTATATAGAAACAAGCCCCTAGAGAGAACGTTCATGAAAATGTGAAGGTTAACTTTTTCTTTTGAAAATAATTACCATATATAATAATACTTGTATTATTAATAATAAACTATGTATTAGTTCTTGTGTTTATATATTATGCATATAATAATGAGTTGAACTCGTGTAATAAATAATTATATTCTGCTATCTTGTTTTGACCTATATATTGTTTTATATCATTGAACCTGGAATATGATATCTATGTAAAATAAAATAATTGCGATATATATTTTTATTTCCCTTATTTTTTATTTACCAACAACGAGGTGTGTTCAAAAGAAAAGGTGAATTTTGAATTTTCGCGGGCTGTGTACATTCGATTATCGATTTTTTTTTGTTATGTTGGTACATATATGTTTAGCATATGTTAGCATTATCAGCCATTTTGGATTAGTGGTTTGTTTTTGACAACTGGAAAGGTTAGTCACGTTTTTGTGTGTTCTTCGATTTTTTTACTTTTGAAAAAATGAATCAAAGAATATGTATTAAATTTTGCGTTAAAAATGGAGTGCTCCAACGCACTTAAAATGTTAACTGTGGCATTCGGCGAGTCTACTTTGTCTCAAAAAGTGTTTATAAGAGGTACAAGCGCTTTACAGAAGGCCGAGAAGATGTTAATGACGATGAGCGTCCTGGAGTTACAACCACGTCAACAAACGAAGAAAACATCGAAACAGTGAAGAAAATGGTTTTGGAAAATCGTCGAATCACTATTAGGGAAGTTGCAGAGGATGTTGGCATATTAATCGGCTTATGACATGCAATTTTCTCGGATGTTTTGGTCATTAAACGTGTGGCAGCGAAGTTTGTTCCGAAATTGATAAATTTTGAACAAAAGCAACGTCGCATTAGTATCGCTCGGGAGTTGTTGAATGACGTCAAAGACGATCCAGATTTGCCCAAAAGGGTCATAACTGGCAATGAAACGTGGGTATATGATTATGACGTCAAAACCAAGGCCCAATCATCCCAATGGAAGCGGCCAGAAGAGCCAAGACCGAAAAAAGCACGCCAAGTTCGATCAAATATGAAGGTTTTGCTCACTGTTTTCTTCGATTACAATGGCGTGGTGCATCATGAGATCTTGCCAACAGGTCGTACAGTTAATAAGGAATACTACAAGGAAGTTATGCAACGTTTGCGTGAAGCAATACGGCTCGAACGATCCGAATTGTGGAAAAACAAATCATGGATTTTGCATCACGATAATGCACCAGCTCACACATCAATGCTTGTTCGTGATTATTTGACCAAAAACAACACCGTAATCACGCCTCAACCACCGTATTCATCAGATTTGGCTCCCTGCGACTTTTTCCTATTCACGAAACTGAAAAGACCAATGAAAGGAAAGCGTTTTGCCACAATTGATGAGATAAAGTCAGAATCGAAGAACGACCTGATGGCCATACCGAAAAGCGCATTCCAGAAGTGCTTCGTGGATTGGAAGAAGCGCTGGCATAAGTGCATTATATCTGAGCGGGATTACTTTGAAGAAAAAATTCGAAATTCACCTTTTCTTTTGAACACACCTCGTATATATACAAGATAATAATTCACCAGTTATAATATTATTACAATTTACACAGATATAGCACACATATGTATTGCCATATAAAAATCTAACAATTGCATTATCTTTGTAGATACCCTATAAAGTCAAAACAAAAAAAATTGCCATTAAGAATTTTCTCAAGAGATTGATCATACATATTAAAAGGTACAAAATTCATCCGTATTTTGTGAGAATACATTTTAAAGAGAAATATTGCAAAGTAATTAAACATGCTACTTTAGGTAAATTTTAAGCTATTATAGGACCTAGTATTTCTGGTAAAAAAAAGCGTGTAGCGGCTGCCATCGGGCGGGCTAGCAGTGTGGCCGACGGCAAAAATATATTAATCGAGTTTCTAGTTTTTGACTTGGCAATAATGACAATACTCCATGCCTCCGCTGAGCGAAGCAGTCTTGGAATTTGAAATTTCACTACGGAAATCGCGCTTTATTTATGTAAATCCCGGCGTGCGCAAGTAAATTTTATTTGATTAATTTGTGTTGTTTCGCAATTAATTAATTTATAAATAATATATGGTATATTTGTGCATGTTCCAGAGTGGAAGATACTTTTAGTATCGCCCTGGTAAAAGACCACCATTCAGAAGTGAAACGTTGCTTGAAATGGCTTTTAGCCGTATTCGGTGACCAGATCTGAATAGCTAGGTATTTCCCCACCTTCCTCTTCCCCTTCTCCTTCCCCTCCCCAATACCTTCAGCCTCACAACATTCCCCAATTGGGGATGCCATAGTCTCACTGGCTCCAGACGGTTGGGATCACTTGGGACTCTCGTGCGGTAATCATGTAAAAAAAAAACAAAGCTATCCACAATACCGAACCTTTTTGAAAAACAATTACTAGATAAAATTTCCCCATATCATTGTTTCAAATCAACATGGATTTTTGTCGGGCAGATCAACTTTCACAAATCTCTCGCCATATGAAAACTATATATCGAAAGCATTAGCTAACAGAACTCAAATCGATTCAATAAATATGAACTTTATTAAGGCCTTTGACAAAGTATGCCATAAAATTCTCCTAGTTAAACTACGTAAGCTCGGTATTGATAGAAAACTATTAGACTGGTTCGCTAGCTATCTATCTGATAGAGTTCTACTAGTAAAAATTAACTCGTTCCTTTCCAACCAATTTATAGCTACCAGTAATATAACACAAGGGTCTAAGACCAAATTTTGTTTTTACTATTTATAAACGATATTGTTAACATATTTGATGAAGAAATAAATTAATTACTTTTGCAGACGATTTAAAAATACTTAAAATCATTAAGACCGTTTTAGATTGTATCTGTCTCCAAAATATATATTTTTTAATCTCCTTTAAGTATAGCTTTTAGAATCAAAAAATGGCATTGAACGCCGAAACAGCTGTTACAGTAATAAAAACTGAAAATACACGCAGAACTTAATAATAACATTATTAAATTTGGTTTACATTAAAAAAAATTAAATATGCTTTTTCCCTAATTTAATACATTTTTTGGACAGAGGAAAATTAAATTTCATGCTGCATGCCTTACCAAATCAATCAAAAAAAAAATTTCGATAATGAAAATCTTTAAAAATAAAGTCAAAAGATGGCTGAGAGAACTGAGTGATTCTGAACTGGCAAACTATATAAAGACAAATGAATATTTATTACAAAAAAAGTTCAGGCCGCCTCAGAACAGGAAACACTAGTGAGGAGTACTGTGAATACTGTGACTTTATACCTTTGTTATAATAATATGTATTATACTTACATACTCTCTATATAATATGCTGTATACTTAAAAATTATAACTAAAGTCACATACATGCACAACCTTTACATAGAAACTAATAAAATTAAAATTTTAAGAATTTAAAATAAAAATAAAAAAGCCATGGCATCGGAAGGTTCAAAAGTCAAGCCAACCAACTTTAGGAAAGGATGACCGAATGGTCGAACCTTTCGACGCCATGGCTCTTTTAGTATTGGGCCTCCCGCTCGTGTGGAAGCCACTTAAAAAGAACCCTCCGTACCTTTGGAACAACAAGGTTCCATCTGACACAGCGATGTCATGCGATAATTGGCTCTAGAGAGTAAGTACTACTTTAGAGTTCAATATTGCATAACATTGTTGAGTCAGATGAAACCTTGTTATTCGAAGGGCACAAACTACCAACTTCAGACGGATGAGAGTCCCCAAGAATCAGTAAAACTGGAGTCATTTGAGGAGGCCAATGTCCAAGACTTATAAATAAGAAAAGACATGAACCAACAGCAAATCGACCCCTTGGAATAACAAGGTTTCGTCTAACACGGCAATGTTATACAAAAATGAACACTAAAGTAGTATTCTGTAGAGCCCATTATCGCACGACATCACTGTGTCTGATGAAACCTTGTCGAAATTGTGATATGAAAACTAAAAACATCTTTCTTGTTCAGTTGCAATTCGTGACTTTTTTGGCCAGAGAACTAATATTGTTAGCCTAATTGCTTTATGGAAATCAACAAAATATTATTTTTTTTATGAATTTGAAGCGCTACAACAGATTTTCGGAATCTATCATACTTCTATGGCATTATTTTTTTTAATTTTACTCTAAGCATGAAAAGTTAGCAGCCGCTACTGATCATATCATATTAAGGCTGCTCTCTGACGGTCCGGTGAGGAATGAACATTTCACTCGCTACTGGAGACAATGCGCAGAAAAGTCCCACAATGGACTGCGTTGCAAACCGTTACCTTACTTTAGCAAACTTGACTTTTCTGTCCAGTGTCTGCAGTAACGAGTGAAATGCTCATTCCTCACCGGACCGTCAGAGAGCAGCCTTAAGTAAAAGATATTTAAAAATTGCATTAAGCGTCCACCATTTGCCATAAATCATTGGACTTTCCTTCTCGGGCCCACGCAGCTCCCGCTCGTCGGCGGGCAGTGCGCGACCGGTATTTTTGTTGTAATTTTGATTGTCATTTTTGGAGAAAAAAAACATACTCTTTAGAATAATTGCACTCTATTTAAGATGTCTTTTTATTTCACAATTACAGGAAAATCATTTTAAAGAGTGCACGTTTGTATGTATTTGTGCACCCCGATAATGGTTGATACTGATTTTTAATTAGTTTAGAACCCCTTACAGTCCCTTCTAATCCCACAATAGTCCTACGATAAGATATATTATCTCACAAGCAAGAATCTCTTTAATGATTTGCCTATAACATAGATATTCAATGATTTAGTTATGAAACAACCTTCCCCGTATTCTGGAAGAGATGGCTCTTTTCTTTTAACAGTGGCAATATCGTTTCCAATATGGCAACTATTTTTTGGGGGCAAATGTCAAATTTGTATTTTTGTTCTCTTTGGAGTCTATAAATAATTAATCTATTTAGGAAAATAGGTAAGAATGAAAAATATGAACAGTTTCGACGATTATTTATGTATACATATTAAATATAAGTTGGTATTGCGTATCATATAATACAATAAATTCCTGCATACTATTATTATAGTGTTGTTTGTGATCCTTGATCTAATATTATGATTCAATTAGTACAATTATCCACTGCGTGCAAATAAACCGGTTATACCTAGATATATTATAAATAATGCGGTTAAAAAACGCACAATGTGTATTCCCGGAAAATCATTTGTCATTGGCCTCGGACACTTCCGTGCTAAGGAGCAGTGTGTTAATTAACAAATCGTTTTGTTCTCCATGAAAATGTCTAAAGGTAAGAAATCAATGTTTCGCACAATATTATTATCTTCCTTCGTTTTTTAATAAAAAAGTAATCATGTATTTTAAAGACTGTGAAACCAAATATTGTCTGTTCAGTTCCATTTGAAAATGTATACTTATTAAAATATTGGGTTATATACCTACAAATAAAGTTTTATAATTACGCGAAATGGTTGTAGCCATGTTTATTGACTAAGTCTGAATTAATAAGATACCATCTGTCTCGACACAGGAATTTTTCCCAGAGACATTATTATTTTTTTTAAAGTTTACAATCTTCGCCACCCTACAATTTCTTCTTGAGTGGAAGATACTCTCAGTATCGGACGATACTGAGAGTATCTTCAGTATATACCAGGACTGGTGGAAGACCACCATTCAAATTCGAAACATTGCTTAAAATGGTTTTAGCCATGTTTGGTGACCAGAGTTGAATAGTCAGATACTTCTCAACCCTCCTCTTATCTATCTCTTTCTCCTCTCCACTCCCTTCAGTCTCACAACACACCCGGATTAGGGATGCCATATCCAACTGGTACACTATTCACATAACAAAAAATATATACTACCTATGTTTTTGTTAGATACCAAATATCAAAAAAAAAAAAAAAATGACTGCTTAAAATCTCAGTAAAAAAGTAAAAATACTTACAATTTAGTTAGACGGTAGGTGAATATGAAAAAAAACTACATGAGTTCCTTGTTGATGCAAAGTCAGTTAGGATTAGTTTCCTTTCACAATTTTAGAGTTATCATTATGTAGTTTATCATTGAGTGAGATACACAGTTTACTTGTATTCAATAATACATAATTAATAATTCTGACATATAATCTAAAAAATAATAGAAGAAGATAATATTAACACATCCTAAATGAACCACGAAACCGAAAAAACAACAGAAATTAAAAAGATTTCAGTCGCATCCGGGACTCAAACCCAGGACCTCAACCTATCCGGGGTAACCGCTTAACCAACTTAGCTAATGAGACCAGTCCAATTTACGCCATTTACACCGATATCATACTTCAAGTTCAAGACTTGTTAATATTATCCTCCATTTTTATAAATCCCATATTATTGGCTGCTATCCTTATGATGATTGCAAAGTTTCATCCCAAACATTTTTGTCATTTTTGTCCGAACATCCCGTTCATTTGGGAAGTGTTAATATTATCTTCTTCAATGATTAAATATTACAATGAGGTTTACAAACTTCAGTAAGTTTATAAGATCGAGTTGTTTGGCAGTCCGTCCTCTCTGCCTACCCCTGCGGAGAAACGGCGTGATGGTTAGTTAGTTAGTTGGCAAAAAGTTCCTTTTTCTTGTATAATTTATGTTGATTATTTATTTAAAACATTTGATGGTGTTGCATTCTTATAGTTTTCAAAAATCATTTTTCATGTTTCTTCCTGTTTAATAATAGTATCCACGTTGGATTTTATGATTGTTGAAATAAATGTGAATTTATACAAAATAACTTTATCCTTCTGCAATAATCACTTTCCACGATGACAAACACTGATGAAAAGATTGGATTTTTGACACGTTGCCCCCAGTGCGGCGTTCTTGTGACTCATAAAGGGGCGACAGGAGATTAAAGCACATAAACGTATGTCATTAGTCAATAACGATATTGCCAAAAAGGTAGCCATTGTTGACTGTGGCTACAACAATTTATTTTATTTTATGTGATTACCAGACAAGCGTCCCAACTGCTCCTAACCGTCTGGAGCCTATGAGACTAAGGCATCCCTAATTGGGGTATGTTGTGAAGCTGAAGGTATCGTCACCAAACATGGCTAAACCCATTTCAAGCAACGTTTCTATTCTGAATGGTGGTCTTTCACCAGGGCGATACTGACAGTATCTACCACTCTGGAACGTGCCGCAAATATACTACATTTTATTTTAAATTAATAAATTGTGAAATAACACAATTTAATCAAATAAAATTCTCTTGCGCATGCCGAGATTTGTACCCGTGACCACCGGATTTGTAGCCAAGGATCGCAACCACTCAACCACGGAGACCGTCAAATTATCTTATCTTTTATCTTATCTTATTACAGTTATCTTTTTGTTGGAAGTCGGAGTTTTTTGGTTCAGAAATTACATAATAAGTATGTTTAAATTGTGGATATTCAGGCAAAAGAGATTATGCCAAATTATTATGTTCAACAAAAGATTTTTTTGCGATTTTAGTGTTGTCAGTAGAAGAGCACATACGTCTACTGCTTGAGGGAGAGGCACATGACAAACCCTGCGATGATTGTGATCTGTCTCAAGTGGACATTGAGCTGCCGCCATGGTTCGAAGAAGACACATTCAAAAGGTAGATGATACTGGACTGATTTTTAAAAGAATCAAATAAGGGTTATTGATTTCTGCCCATCAATTGCCACAAAATTTATTTTACACGAATGAGCCACTTTCATGCAATTTTAATTGGCTATTTTTCTTCCGAATTTTATATAATAAATTAAACAAATACGTATATCTGTACAATCTGTACTAAGATCATTATTTATTTATATAAAACTCCGCACTGAATGTTTCTTACATAGTACTGTGGGTTGGCCTTTAACCGCCCGTCCTTTGGGTTATTATTCAAAAAGTAGGTAAAAAGACATCGGGTTTTTTTTCATTAGATTACGCAATAGCAGTACGTGTTTAGAATATACCAACTTGTATGGGAGAGACGAAAATACCCGAACACATCCGTCAGCTTCGGCTGACCTCGAAATACTAAACGAGATGACGCAAGCACAAACTTGACGTATACGAATGTTTTGTGGGTTTTGGGTATAGCTTTTTTTGTACCTGAAGGTGTATCTGATTGTCAATGTCAAAAAATCATTTATTTTAATATAATTCGCTATTCTGGCTAAACTACTTATGATAGTTATATACAATTTTTATAAATATATGTATTAATGCATTATCTGGTAAAATGGTACAATTTACAAAAAAACAAGTAAGTTATTACGAAAATAGACTCAGGCGGGCTGCGTGTAAATTTACCTTCGGCACACTATCGAAGTATTAGATCCTGGAAGTTCGGAGTTCCAAAGGTTAATTTCACACATGTACATAAAAAAATGTTTATTTCATAAAATTACTTCGGTTTTTTAAAATACTAATATTCTGGCAGAGGTCATCTATCATCAGGGTAATCTTTAATCTGCAGGACGCAGCCTGGTTGAATTCAGACTCAATTAGAACTATGCTTTATCAAAAAAAACTTGTTTTAGGGGACAGAAATACATATTCAGAAATCTATTGGGTCAATTTACAGTAACCCTATGTGGACTTGTTACTGTTTTGAGCATACCTAGTAGCCTCAAGATACTCATCAACACCCAGAAGTCTTCATCTGTCCAAGGGGCTTACAGGAGATATGCCTCTACCATCAAACATGTCTACAGCTGGTACTCTGAAGATCTTAGACCGGGAACTAGGTATGTTTTTTATTTCTAACTGTGCAGTAGCAAAGGTAAATCAAAAGTAATCATTCATCTTTTCGTGAAGTTTTTACACACGATTCGCGAGAGTCTTAAGCTCATTAATATGAAGCCTACCCTTCACGAGTCTCGAGGGCAGCGTTTAACTCACAACTCACATCCACGAGCCACAGGAGTGGCGACTGGCGACTTATCTCAACAACGGGTGCCCAACATTTATACACAGTTGACATTTGTTACATGAAAATGGGTCATTCCTACGAGTCGTTTTTGTGTTCAAGAGCTCGGCTGTGGAATGATTTACCAGTCTCTGTGTTTCCTCCCTCCTACAACATGGGTCTCTTCAAGACCCAGGTTAACTCCTTCCTATCCTCTAAAAGACCTTCCACACAACGTCCCCAAAGATGACAGGCCTCGAGGGACATTATTTCCCTCAGGGCTTCCTGTGTAAAAAAAAATATTTATTTAATGTATCCACAATATCTATGTGGCAATACTCCCAACTGCGTAGATAAGTATCTATGTCACCAGACAGATGACCCGCCTTATTACTAATTCCCGTATCCTTCTAGGTCATGGAAATCGCTTTCGGCAGTTCGTGCACGTCATTTAAGAAGCAGTAAAGCATCCCAACTCCGGGGCGCTGGACACATCTCCCAGAGGGACTTGGTTCTCACCCAGTTTGGCTTCATGGGTACAGGACTGCTGAGGCCACATTTACTTGGAATGGAAAGTGACAATGTTGAAGACGTGAAGGCATATATTCACTTCTGGAGGACTATCGGATATATGCTGGGCATTGAAGACAGGTATGTATGATATTTTATTGAATACATAGTTTGTGTTGTCTTTTAAATGGAAGCAGTATTTTCATAAAATAAGACTACATCACTGACGTCAGAATTAATACTTGCCCAAAGTATCATTGTTATGACTGGAGGTAATGGAGGTCAAATGCATTGCCGCCATTACAAAATGGATGTCTTCGAACAAATTAAGATTAAATCCATCCAAAACAGAATTTCTTTGGACAGCAACAAAAAAGCGCCAATCATGTTAGATAAATCTCCTTTCACTACTTCGGGCTGTAACATCATCCCTAAAACAGGCGTTAAACTTCTAGGTGTGCATCTAGATGCAGATCTATCACTCAAATCCCAGATTAACAAGACAGTAAGCGCAGGTTTCTTTCACCTGCGCCAAATCAAATCAATATGGAGAAATATTCCAGCTAATGGCGCAAAGATGCTGGTAAATTCTTACGTTGTTTCTCGACTTGATTACTGCAACGGCATATACGCAAGTCTCCCCAAAATATATACTGACAGACTTCAGTCAGTTTTCAATGCTGCAGCAAGGCTGATAACCGGCGTTTCCAAATACTCCCACATATCTCAACATCTGCGGAACCTTCATTGGCTTAAGTGTCCTGAGAGGATCCAGTTTAAACTATGCTGGATGGTCTTTAAGGCGATACACGACTTGGCACCACCCTACATGGCGGAACTATGCACTCCAAACAATGTCAACACTAGGCAATCATCTCTTCGATCAGCGTCTTCAACGGCCATAGGAAGACTCTCAGTACCTAAACGCAATCCCAACACCAATTTCGGAGACCGAGCTTTTGCGGTGGCAGGCCCAACAGCCTGGAACAAACTACCTTCATATTTGAGAAAAATCGACAGCTCTACTGAATTCAGAACAAAACTAAAGACTCATCTTTTTAAATTATCGTTTCCAGAATAACAAACCCATTGGTCTAATGGTGTTTTCGAGTACTCAGTCCAAGAGAATTTACTTATATTCCTATTTACCTTCTACCGCCCAGACTACCTTCTTTAATTTCAATAAAAATTATTACACTTTTGTGTGCTTTACCACTGACAGCACAAGCAATAATCATACAGGTATTTATATTATTATAAATAGGTATGTTAGTTGTAAGACTCTAGTTTTAAGCCATAGTTGTACGTCATTTTGCAGTATTGTATACACAATATGCACTTGGTCATAGATATGTATTAGTTTTAAATAGGTACTAGGTTTATATATGTGTTAGGTTTTTATTCTAGTTATGCCTACTTAAGTTTAAATTGTCACTAGCTATAACTTTTAGTTAGTAAGTGACTGCCTATAAGCCATAGATGTAAGTCACTAATTATAAGTCTCAGTAGTTAGTCCCTAGCCATAAGTCTTACTTATAAGCCATTAGTAATTAGAGTTTAACTGTAAGGTATTGGTTGTATATGTTATTTAATTAATTGTAAAGCGCCCTTGAGGTGATTTTCTCACGAAAACGGCGCTATAGAAGTAATCCAATTATTATTATTATTATTATTAATGGTCACGTGACACCCATTTTGATACCAGCCTAGTTCATTGCTGTTCATGTTTGATTCGCATGATTTTGACTGGTAAGCAAATTACAAAACATTTATAAAAAAGGGTCTAACTAAATACTCTAACAAAATATTCATCACATCTAGCTCGCCCCTCATCCCCCTTTTTTTATTTTCTTCCCCTTATGTGCTAGAGCATCTCTATGTATTATTTGCTCTATGTTCTACATACATTATGTAGGAGGTGCAATTTTTTACCATTTTGATTTTCTATGGAAACTTATAGAGCAGTTTTTGTGTTCTAAAGGTGCTAAGGGCTGAAGTTAAAGAGATTGTTGATACCTGAAATAGGCCATCATTGCGGTTCCACTTGACTGTACTTGTTTGTAGTTTGTATTTAGTATCCAAATCGGATCATATTAGCATACCGATAAAACTTCCCGCCACGGGGAACCGTGTCCAAAAGTAACTGTATAAAGAATAAGTACCGGTCTCCGGTAACTGGAACCACAGTGACGATACTTTTCAGATTAACCATCTTTTATTCTGTCGCCAGAATGAGGATCGAGACGCCTGGTATACACAATTTATATATCTATGGTCGACGTTAACACAGTACATGGCCCATCGATTGATTGAATCCTTTTGACAGGATACTTCGCCAGTGGGTCGTGATCAACCCGGGTCTTGTAATGATCGATCGACACAGGACTGACTAATTTCCAGTGCCCTAAATTTTGTTTCATGTGAATAGGGTTAAACTCTAGAAATCACTGAACAAATAATTCCCAGAGGTGTGATCTAGAGTGGTTTGAAAGAAAAGAGGCGTCGCTAATTTACATAAGCCCTTTTGACTGTTTTTTTTGTTAAAGAAAGAATTTCTATATTTGATCAATTTCTCCAGAAGTAAGGAAAATATGAGTTTACTTCAGGTACACTCACAACACACTCTTATCGGTTATCTCTTCCTTCAGTGGTAGAAATCTATCTACAAGCAAGAACTTGAATGATATTCATTCCACATATGATTTTTATGAACAATCATTAAAAAGGAAAACAATTTATTGTCTTTTCTCTATGTGGAAATATGTTCATTGATGCAAATGTCTAGTTTACACAGCTTCAATAGCGGGAAACTCTTTGTAGCGTTAAGGCAAATACCACACAATTCATTTTCTATGTGTTCTTGATCATTGTATTTATTTTACAGGTATAATTTATGCCGAGCGTCCCTCCAAGAAACGCGAGAAGTGACCCAATATATAAATGACAAAGTCTTCAAAGAATTTCTCTGCAGCCCGCCGCAATACTTCTACCACATGATCGTGGAACTCCTCAGTGGATTGTGGTACATCAATATAACCATCTTCACAAAGCCATTCGTCTATTTCACATACCGACTGATGGGAGTTACTGGATTCAATTACAGACTGCCGGAATCCGAAAGACAATGTCAAATTATGCCGAATTTTAACAATAATATTCAAAACAAAGCATTGGGCAGTGTACAGAATGACTTTACGATAGATCCTGTTGTGTTTTATTCATCATTCAACTGGTTGGAGAAGATAATTCTCGATGGAATGGTGGATACTTTTCAATGGTCATTGTTTACAACTCTAGGGAGATTGCTTCATAATGCAACCATGTACCTAACCATGTTTTATATTAATTTCATGCCGTTGTTTGGATTTTGGAGGTTTGGAATTAGGAGCAGTTATGTCAATATGACTGAGGAAGATATTTCTTTGCCGGGAGTTTTGAGAACCAATGAGGATGTTTTGGAATTGTTGTACAAAAAGAATTAAAGATAAGAAGTTATAGTTTGTATTATATTCAGAGGTGGAAACTGGAGAAGAGCATCGGCACCACCTTCGGCTATCACGTTATTAGTTAAGTTAGTGAATATTCACCAGTGTGGTTAAACCATTGCCTTTTCGTAAATTTGAAATGAGCTCCTCCTAGTCTTTTCGAAAATGTTAACTTTATCAGAACAATTTCTTGAAATGCATGTTTATAAAAAAAGAAATGCATTTGGTTTGAATTTGGTCATATTTGAAATGTTATTATTTACATTTTTATAATCGCCGTTTTATTTACGCTTATAATAGTTAATAACCTTAGAATATTTATTTATTATTTACAAAACTAGTTTTAGATTGTGATAATTACGCCACCAAATTATTCATTTGCTAGTATTTAAAAACAGTTGAATTTTCGAAATGTTCATAAAATCAGAAATTATTTCCACTAAAGAAAATATTGGAATACAAGGAATGTATGGAGAAGAAAAGAGACAGACTTTTCAGAACAAAAAAATGAGGTTTCATGGTTTTTTTCAAAGAAAGGAAGATTTATAGTTTATTCATATCAAGTATCTACTAATTTTCGATTGAAAGCTATTAATAATTTAATTTTTCATTACATAAATGTAAAAAAAATAAAGTTTTATTGTAGATAGAAACAAGCCCCTAGAGAGAATGTTCATGAAAATATGAAGGTGAACCTTTTCTTATGAAAATAATTACTATAATAATAATAATAAACCTGTATATTATTATTAATAATAAACTGTGTATTAATTCTTGTGTTTATATATTATGCGTAAAATAATGAGTTGAACTCATGTAATAAATAATTATATTCTGCTATCTTGTTTTGACATATATATATACAGTGAAACCCATATTTTACGTCCCCGGATTTAACGTTTTCCCGCCAATTACGTGTTATTATTTCAGTCCTGATGTATTTTAGTACATTTATTACCCGATTTTTACGTTTTTTTCCCGCAATTTACATCGAAAATATTCAAAATGTGTGATTTACGCGCGCTTGACAATGAGTCAGCGCAGAAGACACATGTTTATCTGTCGTGCCGTGATTGGTCGGCCGTACGGCGCGAAACGCCGTGATTGGCCGCCCACTTTCAATTTTAGCTATCTGTGCCGTGATTGGACGCGCACATGACAATGCGCCGGCGCAGTTGTCACATTTTTATCTGCCGTGCCGTGATTGGCCGACAGCTTTCAATTTTAGCGATTTGTAAAATGTTATAACATCTGATCTGTCCAGTTGGATTTTCCGATTTTCCTATTCGGTTTTCAACTCGATTTGTGACGGGTCTTTCTGTTTGAAGTTATTTGCGATCATCATTTACACACAGTATTTACGTTTTTTATTTGATTTATTCATTTATTACGAGTTTATTACAATTACCTACATGATTTTTTTTTATAAAAATAAAATATGTATTGTTTTTTCAACCAAAAAAATTAACAAAGATTATTTTTAAAAAAAGGTTGTTTTTTTCATTTCCCCCGATTTACATTTTCCCTCCATTTAAGTTTTTTTTTTCAGTCCCTTGAAAAACGTAAAATAGGGGTTTTACTGTATATTTTATATCATTGAACCTAGGATGTGATAATGCAATGTGATTTCTATGTAAAATAAAATAATTGTGATATATATTTTTTTAATTCCTTTATTTTTTATTTCCCAGCAACATATATATGCAAGATTCACCAGTTATCGTCTAATAATTTACATATATATAGCACACATATGTATTGCCATATAAAAAGCTAACAAATGCATTATCTTTGTAGATACCCTATAAAGTCGAAAGAAAAAAATTGTGACTAAGAATTTTCTCAAGAGATTGATCGTAGGTATTAAAAAGTAGAAAATTCATCTGTATTTTGTGAGAATACATTTTAAAGAGAAATATTGCAAAGTATTTAAACATACTACTTTAGGTAAATTTTGATCTTTTGCAGTAGTAATATTAAATTGATTAAGTATGTATGAAAATTATTTAAACAATAAAAACAACCAAAATGCTATACATATATATATATAACATTTTAATAACGATTAAACAGTTATTTAAAAATCCAACTACAAAATGGAAGTTACTATAATGACCGGCATCTGAACCACAATTTTATACCATCCTTTTCATCACAATAGAAATGCATAATTTTAGTTTTTACCCTGTTAAAATAAGAATGCAAGATGTCTTCATCCCGCATTGAAAATATTATAATAATGAAATGAAATAAAATATTGATTGAGGGCAAAAACATTCTTCTCGGTAAGAAAATGCCTACAAGGTTTAAAATGGTATACCTGCAGTTTATTTCCAAGCCACAGGAGATTTTCCACTATTATGTATAAACTATGGACTGTATATTTCCTATAGACATCCTAGCACCAAGATATGGTTGAAATAATAAAATGAATATTCGAAACGGAACATAAGATAAAAGTTATCAAAATGGAATACTAAAAATATTAGTGTTCCAAATGGAATACTGTAAGCCATTCTGGCCACAAAAAAACTCTCCCAGAAATCATTGCTCGTGACTAGGTCGGGAACACCCGAAGAAAAAAATTGTCTTTTAAATTGAACACGAAAAAAATTGTTATCGTTCCAAATTGGAATGGTAGAAATGAAAGGTCAAAATGGATTGGCATCTATTTGATCATTGACCCTGGATTGCGAACAGGCTTGAAGGATTAAGACGTCTTTACGGTGCACCAACGCTCTTCTTATCAAGATACAAATAGTTACTCCATTTTGGTAAAAGCGTTCCATATAAATATCCTATCTAGGTACTAATTTATTTGAAAACAAAATGGCATATCATTTTGGGATAACCGTTCCGTTTCACATTAGCCTAAATACTAGGTAATAATTGATGTGGAAACAAAATGGTATACCAAAGGAAGGTGCGAATAACTTACTCCTAATAATAAATCTACGAATGTTATAAATAATAAACGTTTATTGAAAACACCGAATACAATAATAATTTGTTTCAATTCATTCTTATATCTAACAGGGTAAAAACTTAACAGTATTATTTTGTTGCTATTTATCTGCGGCGACAATAATTATTCTAGAGGTATGAGGGCAACACGGCATCATGCTTGCCTTAAATAAGTTGTTCACGAGATAAAAGATAAAACATTACAAGCTGTAAGTTATGGTTAGTAAATGTATACTGCGAGAGGTCTCTATAGGTTCCTAGGTGAATCAACGACGCCTGACGGGCTGCCAGTCATCGGGGTCCGCTTGTTCACGAGCTGCAAAGAAACACCTCTGTTACAATTTGCAATCCTATACATCAATTTTTAATTTAGAAATATCAATGGTACGCCTTAAGTCAGAAGTAAGTGATGGTAAATCATTAAACTTTTCATAAACCTTTCACACGTGGTTCATGAGCCACAAGCGGCAAATAACATACAAAAATATTGACCAATCTAGTACTTTGGCATGTGCTACTAAAATGACACATGATTTCCCAAAGTATAAGCTTAGACTTACAGAATTCAATGGTTTGTTTGTGTGAACGCACTATGAAACGATGCAAGTTCAGTAATATAAAATAAAAGCACATTCACAAAGATTAAAAAATATCACCAATGGGCGAATAGTCGTTGATACTGTGTACCATGTTGGCTCGCACCTCGGGAGGACTAGTCGGAGAGTTAGAGTAGCACACGAGCACCTACACTTCATACTTCATGCAGTTCATATGAAGCATTACTTTCTTGTAGTGCACAGTTCATATGAAGTTAGCTCAGCTGACGAGAGTCGGAGGAATGAACTGTGAAGCATAGAGTGTGAATTGTACAAAGCTCTTCACATGTGAACGAATATCACTAGTCTGAAGATTTTTTCAGGTGTAGAATTGAAAACTACCAGAATGTTGGGAGTCAGTGGAACAATGTAGGAGAATAATATATATATACAGGGTGGCCACAAAAAAGGGATTTCAAAACTCCCTGATAATTCCAGGTTTTCCAGGGCAGTTTCTACATTTTTCCCTGATATGTTTTATTTGATATAAGGGAATATCGTTAAAAAAATTATTTTTGAAACGCGATTTTCATCTATGCCAGAAAAGGCTGGATTCGTGCATTGCTTAAATGCGCTTGATACAGTAGAACCCCGTTAATTCGAACCACGATAATTCGAACCACGATAATTCGAAAAAATTCGTAATTCGAAATTTTGAACAAAAAAAATACCGGAGAAAATTTTTTCATACAAAATGTGATTAATTAATCCATAAGCCGCCACGTTTTTGATAGGCACCGATTTTGGAAATTAAACTTCGTTTCAACTTAATTTCAACAAACAACATCGATTTCAGTAGGGGGAAGTGAAAAAACGGGCACTTTAATTTTTATTTCATAAAAAAAATTCATACAAAAATTCACTTAGAAGACTTAGAAGTCTATTTATGATTAAGTTGAAACTAAGTGTAATTTCCAATATCTATGCCTATTAAAAACGTGGCGGCTTATGGATTATTTACCAAAATGTGTTTTTTAATTCGAAATTCGTTAATTCGTAATTTATTTTTATTAAACTAGGCGGAAATATATCGTATTTTTATCAATGTACATCGCATATCTGAAATAAAAGGGCTGGCCCCGATGATAATTCGCTGCGTAATTCCGATTTACGCAGAAATATGTTATATATTTACAAACATTCTTCGAATATCTGAATTTGAAATGCCGGCGGCAACAGATTTCGGCCGCGGTTTTTCGATTTACACGGAAATGTATCGTATTTTTACCAATGTACATCGCATATCTGAAATAAAAGGGCTGGCCCCGATGATAATTCGCTGCGTAATTCCGATTTACGCAGAAATATGTTATATATTTACAAACATTCTTCGAATATCTGAATTTGAAATGCCGGCGGCAACTGATTTCGGCCGCGGTTTTTCGATTTACACGGAAATGTATCGTATTTTTACGAATTTACTTTGAATATCTAAATTTAAAGGACCGACTGCATCTGAAATTGGCTGCGAAATTTTCGATTTAGGCGTAAATTTACCATATTTTTACAAATATAGTTCGAATACCTAACTGAATTTAAAGGGTCGGCCGCGACAGGATTCAGCGAAAATCAATTCTTATTTTTACGAATTTGCATTAACTATCTGAATTTGAAAGGCCGGCTGTGACATATATCGACCGCGAAATTTTGCTAGCTTTTTCTTTACAGATTTCGCACCTACTAGAATAGTATAGGGGATAAACCAAGGCGGGTGGTTATTGACATGTTGCAAGGGCTATTTACGAAAATAATAATAAAAAAGACTTACCTATCTAGTTTGTCTTTGTCGGCATATCTTTTATTACACACGCCGCTAGTCTAGTAACAGTAATAAAACACAACTTAGGGACTTCACAAATCGCAAAATAACGAATATCGTCTTATTTTTGGAATTCCCTGATATTCTACAAATATTTTGAAATTCCCTGACATTTCCCTGATAATTCCCGGTTCGGTAAAATTCCCTGATAATTCCCGGTTTTCCAGGTCTGTGGCCACCCTGATATATATATATTTTTATATTGTGGATAGCTTTGTTTTTTTTTACATGATTACCGCACAAGAGTCCCAAGTGATCCCAACCGTCTGGAGCCAGTGAGACTATGACATCCCCAATTGGGGAATGTTGTGAGGGTGAAAGTATTGGGGAGGGAAAGGAGAAGAGGAAGGTGGGGAAAAATATATACGTTTTGTTAGTTTACATTTTTAAAAGTACATACGTTTTTCTTCCTTTGGTGGCATTCTTCGCGGGGCATCTTTAGGTGAATCCTTTGGGCCATCTTTGTCTCTGGGGCCATCGCTTTCTCTGGGGCCATCTCTGGGACCTCCTCTGGGTCCGTCCCTATCTCCACCTCTGGGTCCGTCCCTATCCCCACCTCTGGGTCCATCTCTATCTCCACCTCTGGGTCCGTCCCTATCTCCACCTCTGGGTCCGTCTCTGTCTCCGCCTCTTGGTCCGTCCCTATCGCCCCGGCCTCCTCCTCTTTGGCCGTCTCTGTCACCGCCTCTGGGGCCGTCTCTGTCGCCACCTCTGGGGCCGTCCCTATCGCCGCCTCTCGGTCCATCTCTGGGTGCAGAGCGCCATACGCTGCCTCTTTCCTGGAAGGAATAGGAATATCAGGTGGAATGAGAATCACCGCTACAAATAGTATTATGAAATGTTCATGGGGAGGTTAAATACTTAAGATCGTTAAACAGCTCAGGAAACCTCCCATATCAGCAATATCTAATTGCACATTATTCTGGAAAGCAAGCCAGTTAATCATCCGCCTTGCGGACAACTCCACTATTACAGTTTTCTGTTTAACAATTCATAATAAAAGTTTATCTTGGAATTAAATTAAACCGCGCATTCCATTCCTTGCACATTGCACATCCCATCATTATCTTACTGAACTGTGGAATAAGGTCGAGAGTGAATAATGTAGGTTGCATTAAAATGTAGCACTTCTGCTACGAGTTCAGGAGTCTTTTCTATTGACCCTTGGGACACTTTTGAAGAATACTGTAGGTATGATTAATCAGTGATTATCTAATGCTCTAGAAATAATACACATCATTAGTTATAAGTGGATTACAGAGCAGATAGCATTGGATGAGGGTACTAAGATAGTCACTCCTTCTCATTAAAAATAATTCAACACTGAAAATTGATGACATCATACTAAATGCTGCGCTTTAAAAAAAAATCACATGAATACAGTCTAAAGTTGAAATGGTAAGGAGTTTTCGTTTTACATCTTTTCCACTTACAGGGGCTGGGCCTGCCGGGGCTTCGGAAGCCTGATTATCATCCGCGCGCCTCCAGCTACTGCCGCCGCCACCCCCGGGTCTCTCCTCCCGCCCGCCACGGTTATCCCGGCTGTCTCGGTTGTCACGGTCGTCCCGGCGGAAGCGGTCACGCTCGGGGAATCTGTCACGGTCATCGCGCCTGTAACAAGAAGTTAATAAACGATTAATAATTTGTTATTCTGGTATACAGTGAGAAACTCTACTAGGTTTTCAAAGGGAACGGAAAAACACAACTTTTTATTTGCAAACCTTATGTGGGGTTTACTGTATAATATATGAAAAATTGTGAGAACCTACAGTGGATTGTATGATTATTGCCTATCCTCAGATTCGAGTTGCCTGAAAATGAGGTAAATAAAAATAATCACTGAATTTCAATCTAGCATTATCGTGTTTTGTTATTCCGTATTGTTCACAGAATTCCAAAAGCATTGCTTTAGATATGCAACTTTTAACCTTCGTAAATTGTTTGAAATTTGGAATCTTTAATAATCAATGTATCAAATAAATTATTAAAATAATTGTGAAAACATTACCTTTCAGGTCCGTCTCTATCCCTCCTCCATGTGTCACCCTTATCTCTGTCGCTTCGGTCTCTATCTCCGCCTCGGTCGATTCTGTCTCTATCGCCTCCACGGTCCATCCTGTCTCTGTCGCCTCCGCGGTCTATCCTCTCCCTCTCTGGTCCCCTATCACTTCGGTCTCTGTCGGGTCCACGGTCGTTCCTGTCTCTGTCTGGGCCTCGGTCCATCCTGTCTCTGTTGTCGGGTCTGTCTCTGTCAGATCTCTCTCGGTCTGGTCTATCTTCCTTGACTTCTTCCTTGTCCTTGGCGGGTTCTTCGCGTCCACGTGCAGCTGAAAATAAGGAGAATATTATATATCGTGACAACCAAATAAAGAATGCAGCAAGAATGGCCACCACACAAAGAGCAATGGAAAGAACTAAGCTAGGGTGTTTTCATGCGAGAAGGAAAGACTTGGATTTGGATCAGTGTTGACTCGTGACTTTTTAGTGTGCTTGAGTGCTAAGATTGAAAATTCGACATTTTGATGTTGTTGCAGCCGAAAATGGTTTTATCTTTTAAATCGGTTTTTGAATGAAGATCTATCAGCAAACCGGTGCAGCGCACCGCCAAATAAAAATTCCTGAAAATATTCATACAAAAATAGAGAATTTAAAAAAAAACAGAATTTCGGCTGCAACAACATGAATAAGGTTAATTTTTTAGGTTGATAACATTATCATCACAATCTGCCCACTGAAGTGGAACTAAGTTAGGCATGTGCAGCAGAACTAACCAATCATCACGCCGTTTCCAGCAGTGATAGGCAGAGGATAGACCGCCACACAACTGTCTTCCACACACTTCTTGCTACATTCATACATACTCTTCTGTTACTCTGACTCTTGACATGACCCGACTCAAGCATTTGACTCACTTGATCATGCCATGTCTTCCTCGGGCGCCCCAAACTTTTTCCACCGTTGACTTTCACGTCATATATTCTCCTTACACTCTGTTCTTCATCCATCCGCTCTACATGGAAAAACCATCTAAACGTCCTCTTTTCAATCTTATAATGCGTGACAGAAAACAGTTGTAATTTAAATATCATTGAATGGTGTCTTTCTTTGACCTACGAAAAAAAAAAATTCATCCACGTTTGAGACAGGCTGACAATATAAAGAGAACTCGTACCCTTGGAACAACAAGGTTCCATCTGACACAGCGATGTTATGCGATAATGGGCTCCAGAGAGTAGGTACTACTTTAAAGTTCAATATTGCATAACATTGCTGAATCAGATGGAACCTTCTTGTCCCAAGGGCACAAACTGCCGGCTTCAGACGGATAATAGATCCCAAGAATCAGTAAAACTGGACACATTTGAGGAGGCCAATGTCCAAGGCTTATAAAGAAGAAAAGATATGGACCAACAGCAAATTGATTCCTAGGAATAACAAGGTTCCATCTAACACTGCAATGTTATACAATAATGAACACTAAAGTGGCACTCTCTAGAGCTCATTATCGCATGACATCACTGTGTCAAATTGAAACCTTGTCGAAATTGTGATGAAAACTAAAAACATCTCGTTCAGTTGCAATTCGTGACTTTTTTGACAGAGATCTAATATTACTCAATAACCTAATTGTTTTGCAAAAATCAATCAAATAAATATATATTTTGTAAGTATTTGAAACTCCACAACAGATTTCCGGAAACTATCAAACTTCTACGGCATTACTTTTTCAATTTTACTTTGCATAAAAAAGTTACATATTTGAGTAAGAGATATCTATGAATTGCGTTAAGCGTCCATCATTTGCCATAAATTATTGCACTTACATGGTCTCCACGCTTCGGTCTTCTTCTCGGGGGCGGGTGCAGGGGCAGGAGCATCGCCCCTCCTCCATGAGGACTCCTCATCCTTAGCAGCAGTGGTGTCCTTCTCGGGCTCACGTGGCTCCCGCTCGTTGGCGGGCGGTGCGCGGCCGGTCTCACGCGGCGCCTCCTTGTCAGGCGCGCGCTCGTTGCCGCGGCGCCAGGCGGCGGCCTCGCGCTCGGCGGCACGCTTACGCTCCACCTCTTCTTCGCGGGCGCGCTGGCGGGCTGCGGCGCGCTCCACCATTGCCAGATGCTCCCTGGAAGGATGAATGGTGTTAGCTTGTTTTTAGTAATTCCCCTTTGCACTACTTTAATTTGAATAGGATATTTATACAAATTAGGGATGCTGTTCAAAATGTGTGTAATATTAACCCTCAGCCTGCGGCAAGCGACTAGTCATTTCAAAACGCTCGCCTCTCACAGGGGCCGACTAAAATTATTTCTGGGATTGAGTTCTCACTGTATTATGTACAAGCACGTTACAGAGGTGAAAATAATATCATTTTGAATAAATTTATTTATATTGGGTAAGGATTTAAAGCAACAGAGACAGTTTTTCCCCTTCAACTCATTTCAAAACTCCTCGTCGGTAAAAATGGCATAGTTCGGTGCACAGGTGCATTGGACGATTAGTGTGATGGGTAGAGACGTGCGCCAGATCTCAGCGTCCAGAAAACAGAATTTTAAATTGATTTAATATTCAAAGGGATAAAATAATGTCTACTTATTTTCGAAGTTTAAAGAAAAATAATTTAAAGATTGCATATAATATAAATGAGTTCATAAACAAAGCTTTAATAAATAAAATGATCATGATGCTATCGATGCGTAGATCATACAATCAAATGAAAAATTCAAACACCAATAAACGCAAGTACCTCCCGTTACGCCCGGTCTGTTTTGATATTCAGTAATGTTTATCTCTTCGATAATATTTCATTATGTTTATTTTTAAATCTTTTAAGTTATTTATGAATAGTTGAGATATGGAGGCATCATCTGAGCAAGGTTTACTCGGAGATAGATCGTGGGAAATATGTTTAATTACAGTTTTAAAATTATTATTTGTGGGCGAGACTAGATGAAAAAAAAGGACTGCGCGCGTACACCTTCCGTACATTTGAACGCAGGCAGGTTAAAAAATAATGTTTATTTCTCTGGTTCTGATCGTCGCACTAAAAATGTTAAATTTCAATAAATTGAAAAAAGCCGCCATCGGGACTGAGGGCTACCCCCTACAAACGTCGGCCGATAAGTCACAAACATACATATTATATATTACTTTTTCTAGGTAAATCAATAGCATATTTTAAATCGTACATGCGTAATATAAAAATAAAAACACTATCATTATAATTTTTTTCGACAAGGTAAAAAAAAAAAAAATGATTAAAAGTAATCTTTATATCTTGCCGTCTGTCAGATATCTTCACATTACTATTTATGTGCTTGTAAGCCTGTTAGGAAAGTATTGAGGAAAAGATAAAACTCTGGTATGTATTCATGTGGAAACTTATGAGAATTTACGGTGGATGGAGTGGATTGTATGATTATTGCCCTCAGATTCGAGTTGCCTGAAAAAGAGGTAAATAAAAATAATCACTGAATTTCAATCTAGCATTATCGTGATTTGTTATTCCGTATTGTTCACAGAATTCCAAAAGCATTGCTTTAGATATGCAACCTTCAATAAATAATGCACTGCACTGCATAGAAACATGCACTGAAAACCCTGTCAAAACCTTTCTCTCTCTCTTATATTCATCATTTATAATAATACATTGGGATCACTCTAATAGTTTAACAGTCGACAGTTGAAACTGTAACCCAATAAGGCATTAATAAAATAAATATACAATAGAAACAAAGGGAGACTTAGCACGGAAGCGTGTCAACCGTCGCCGAACTATCAAAGCAGGAGGAGGCAATGAAAGTTATGCATTTCGTGTGTAGGTAGAAACAAAAGTGGGTCGCTGCTGTACAAAGATGCGATTTGCAATAGACATGGGTGAAATTTAATGAATGAATAAATTCCATCTCGTAACACCCGATTTGATTCTCAATCTAACATAGAATTATTATTTGTTTTTGTGTTTAATTCGTAGAACTCTTTTAATTTATTTTTTTTTAAATTTAAATTATATCAAATTTAATAACATTATTATTAAGCTCTGCGAGTATTTTTAGTTTTTATTATTGTGACAGCTGTTTCGGCGTTTAAAGCCATTTTCAAATTGCGGTTAATTGAGATGACTTATTTATATGATTTTATTCACTCCCACCCCATTCAAATTTGGACGGGTATTTAAAAATAATGATTTATTATCTGTAAAAACGATTTAGTTAGAAAATAATTCAAATTCTGTTCTGGGAGGTTTTCACATTTAAAATGTATTTCCCCATATTTAACTGATGCTTTCTTAATAGATTTATTTAAATATGTTATATTGTTTTCATAATGTGAATATACTGAGAAGCGGTGAATATATAATTTTCCTTACTTCATTAATTAATGTTATATTAGATCATTCGTTCGTTTATTAATTTCTAATTGTTCAAGTAAATTTAATCTAAGACCCTTTCTTTCTATATGTAAGGGTTTAGGCTTGTTGTCAAGCGGGACGTGATTATTTACAAAGAGATGTTCTGCGAATTTTAAAGAAGTGCTTTTATTTTTATAACATCGTATATGTTCTTTGAATCTAGTTGAGAAAGCCCTTCCCGTCTGCCCGACATAGGTAGGATTGCAGTCGGCTGAAAACGCCGAAACAGCCGGCACAATAACAAAAACTAAAAATACTTGCAGAACTTAATAATAACATTATTAAATTTGATTTACATTAAATTATAAAATAACACAGAATTAATTCTTCATTCCTTAGCTTAGGCCTTGCAACCTTAAGATTATCTAACGTGCGGCACCATAATTAGGGCGCGGATACTACAGGCATCATCGCAAAGTCACGGGAGATATTGTGCAGTATGCAGGGCTCCATCTAACGTATAGAATCCAGCACTGCAATCCATAAAAACCTGTAGGTCATCATCTGCATTGGTCCGTAGTGGCAAACCCCTTTAGTCAGTCAGTCAGTAATTCTGAGCAGCACATATTCGTTTTAGCAGTCCGTATTCCCTAATTCAAGGAATTAAGAAACGTATTCCTTATTCAGTTGTGACTATCGAATTGGCGCTAATTCAAATTTCATCGAAGAGAAATTTTCGCATCGTTGTCACCACGAATCTAGTCCATCTATATCGAGTCTGTCCTTACTAGGTCCGCAGGGGGCAAGCTAGTCAAGTCACTACGAGACACTAGTCAGAAGTTTCCAATTCGTTCCTCAATGCCCGCAGAGATTTCATTAGTGTTAGTCCCAGCGCGGCCAAACTGTCACTTTTATTAGTCGGGTGGGAATTTCTGAAGTAGTACTTGGTAGGGCGCATGTTTGTTTGGTTCATTTTGTTAAAAACGAAACCATTATTTACCACATTGAGGAGCATGTATATACATTTTTCGTATTATTTATTATTACGTTGAGTAAGATTGTTATTTTCATGTCTATTTTATTTTTAAATATGTTATTTCCAACACAAGCGCAATTTGCAATGCGAAAAAATCTCTCATGTTAATTTTTTATTTAGATGTTTTTATGAATTAAGTGAATAAATTCACTGAATGAATGAATCTGCCCATGTTTAATTTGCAGTAGTATGGGTGAGTTGGTTATCCTTTTGTGCGCGCGGTTTGAATAATGGTTCATGACCCATCTCTCTTATATTATCTTTGGTTGTGATAGATCTATCAGCGGAATGGATTTTGTTTGACTTACTTCCTAGCGGCGTCCTGCTTTTCCCGGACGGCGTTCTCCTTCTCTGTCTGCTCGCGCTCCTTCTCTTCGCGTTCTCGCCTCTCTTCTTCGTCCTTGGCGCGGCGAGCCTCCTCAGCCTTGCGAGTGATGGAGGCCTCCTTCTCGCGGTGCCACTAAATACAGAGAAACGTATAAAAGTTCAGTAATATGCACATTTGATGCTGTTGTAATGATCACCCAGAGAGTACACAAATATACAGCAAACTTAGTAACCAGGTAAAATAGAACAGTGACAAAACAGATGACGACAAAAGATGTTAGGTTAGGCCGGGGTGGGCTAGTTTAGGTTAAGTTTACTGTTTGTTGGTTTTTTTTCTTCCCTTTTCTTCAATGTTTTGATTTGTCACTGTTCGTTTTGTGATGGAACCAGCAAAATGATAATTGTATGGGAATGCAATCGGCTTAAGGAGCTCCCTCATGGGTCGGTAAGGAATCAACACAAACTCGGTGCAGTACGAATGTATGGTACCGAGACCGCTCCGTTCCATGTATTTCTATCGGCACCGTGCACGGGATGGTGCGGTGTGGGAACGGTGTTGCTTACTTCCAGTATACGGGCAAGCAGTATGAGGTTTCAATGGGTTCTCGATATTATCGCATCCCCACTAAGATCACTTCGGGAACTTTGAAACTTTTTTGTTAAAAACACTTTGAAATATTCTTACAAATTTACTAATTAGGCACATTAATGGTGTAATAAAAGCATTGTGAATAAATGTAAAATTTCACAACCTCGTCGTCATTTGACACACCTACGACATACTAAATGCGGGACGGTAAAACGGAAATCTGCACTAACGACAGTTTGCAGGTTACAGATATATTGCCAACTGAAGACCCATGTGCGAGTCCATGTAGAGAGACATCACGCATCATCACCCGCATTTTCGCTGCACGCAGGCATTTTTGGTTTCATACCAACCCGTGAGGAAGGCATCTTAGAGTGAGAAACAGTATGCATACTGAATCATTACTGCCATTCTGAGGGACGACTGTCCAATCAGAGTGTAACAGCCACCAATGCACCTAAATATTTAGATTATTAGTCTGTCCCACACGTACGCTTAGGAGCGAACATCTCGAGCAGCGCTCCAGGACGAACGCAGAAGAGTAAAATCTGTCAAAGGTAACGGTTTGGAGCGCAACCCATTGTGGAACTTTTCTGTGCAGGGTTTGGAGCGGCACGCGAAACCCTCGATCCGAAGCGTACATGTAAAACCTGCTTATGCAGTACTCACACAAGTCATCCTTGACAGTGTGGCTTTTATTCTTGGTCTTTTTGTGGCCATTTCTAGGGCTTTATCTGCAGTTATTTCCAGGGCTTCGTTAAGGGCCTTTTGTGCTGCTTTTATTCCGACTTCTTCTGCGGCTTTTTCCGTGGCCCTTTTTGCAGATTCTTCTGCGGCTTTTTCCGTGGCCCTTTTTGCAGATTCTTCTGTGGCTTTTTTCGCAACTCCTTGTGCATCCTTTATTAAGACTTCTTCAATGGTATTTTGTGTTAATTTTTGTGCAACTTCTAGAGCGGCTACTTCAGCGGCTTTTTGTGCGGCTTTTCGTGCAGCTTTTCGTTTGGCTTTTATTGTTGGTTCTTCGTAGACATTTTCAGTTAGTTTACGAAGCGCACATTTGTACGAAATGTTTTCTACAACTTCCCTGATGGCGAAAAGTTCTGTTTTCAGAACGTTAGTATCCGATATAGTGGCACTCTCGGATTTTAATTTAGTTATTTCCTCTTTCAAAAGTGTCATGTCTTTAAGAAACCTTGTACTATTGACATGGTCAAAGAACACAGGCGGTAGCTTGTTAAGATCGCGGGCCACAAACGTGGGCAACATGCCAGGATCAGTTTCCTTCATCATCTTGATGATGCAATGCAACGTCATCACCTTGATGAAGTCTAGCATGATTTTTGATTCGCTTGTATATTTACTAGTGAAACGATAGCCATTAACGGCTTCATCCATAAGTCGTTTAGCTTGTTCTACCTCGTCAAGCTGGAAGTTACTTAAGCAGATCTGCTTTATGTTGGCTTCATCCATTATGCCCACTTTATTTTGAATGAATGTCAGTAATTCGTTGACAACAATATGACGGGAATCCCATTTTTGATCCATATTGATTCAGTACGACTGTTCTTACTGGTGGCTTCACAAGACTAAATATTAATTGTACCTATTAATAAATCCATCAGGCTGATAAGCGTTTGGAGATAAGATGACCTGGCTGCTGTCAAAAGGAACAAGGTACGCCAACAAGAGATAATGATGACTTTTGTGGCCGAGCGGGCTTAATATCTTTGAATATGGATCCAGAAATTGCGGATTCAAAGCCCGGCATATGCAATTTTTTATTTTTTTTATTTCAGACAATTTCCATAAAATATGGTATATTTGTAGAGCGTTAATGGGGAGAGGGACGTCGGAGAGTTATTATTTATTAATTAAAAATAATTATAGTGTTATTACGCAATACGATAAATATAATGTTTTTAAATAGAAAAATATTTATTAAATATTTTATAAATTTACATAGGCTTAGTATTAGTGGCATTTATCAAAATCCAAACAGAAATATTACTTTTTCTGACCGTTCCTTCATATGTTTTACAAAATATTTAAAATACGAATATGATTTTTAAAGTGGAGAAAAGTATGTTTAATAATTTGTCGTTGCGTTTTTGTAAATAAACATAACCAAAAATTTGTAATCCGCATTACAAAAAAAAAAGATTGTTTTTTTTTTACTGAATTATTTTTATCGTATTGCATAATACTATTATTATTTTGAATTAATAAATAATAACTCTCGGACGTCCCTCTCCCCCTTAAAAAAAAATGTAGATTAAAAGGTAAATGTTCCGAGTATCCTGTTGAAAAACCAACATTCAGAATCGATATGTCGCTGTATATGGCTTTAACCGTGCTTGGTGATCAAATCTGAATAGCCAGGTAATTCTCAATCATCACAACTCATCTCCTTACCCTCCCCTTCCACTGCTTTCAGCCCCATAAGCATGTTCTAAACTAATGTGGTTTAGTGGTTAAAGTTTTGAACAAAAATTCTTGTTAAAAAGTATATCTCCATGAAAATTAAAGTTAAAAGTAGTTGTTAACATCAAAAAGGTTGGGAACCCTCGCTTTAGGTGACATGTGGTTAATGAGCAAAGCAAGGAAAATGAATAATGCAACTCACAGTAGCGCTGCGCTCCTCCTTGCGCTCCCGGGCGCGCTCCTGCAGCCGCTTGGTCCTCTCTGTCTTCATGAGCTCCTGGTGCTGGGTGACCTTGGTCAGATGCTCGGTGCGGCGCTCCGAGGTCAGGCGCTTTAGGAACTCGTCCTTGTGGGTGGTCATGCGCTTGAGGCGGGCGGCGGTGGCCAGGTCCAGCTCGCGGGATTCTACAAACATTAAAACATTGTGATAAAATCGGCTAAAGTCGGGGAAAGCAACACCAGAAGCTGGTCCTGCAATGGACGGAGGCCGCTGAAGTAGCCTAGGACAGGGATGCCTTGTTAAAGCAGTGGATCCCCGACCCGAATAGGACACGAGGAAGAAGATGATACAATAAACTGGGAAAAATAATGTTGGTTTCACCATCATTAGTTCATAATGCAATGATCACAACATCCAGCCACCTAAGTGTAGGTCTTCCAAAGCTCCTTCCTCGCAGACTTATTATAGTGAAGCCTCTTTGGTGATTGGCTGTCATCCATTCAAAATTCGAATGTCACATTGCGGATATCCGAATTTTATGCGGATAGCAAAAGAGAAAAAAATCTTCACATAGTGAAATTTGGCAGAGAAAAATTTATTTTTAAAGCTAACGGGAGTGTCAGAAACTCATAACATGACTTAGCTTAATGGTGTTTTCTTCCATTCACTTGCCCATCATATATTCCACTCCATTCTCTGTTCATCCGTTCTACACGCCCAATCCATCTAAGCACACTCGTATTAATCCTATTCATTCATAATACCTATGCATATTTATGTTCTTAATAATATAACTCACCTTTGAGTTGCTTAATCCTCTCCTCCTCCTGTTGTTCCCAGAATGCCTTATCCTGGACCCTCTTTTCTTCCAGCATCTTCTGGAGCAGTGGAATCTCTTCGATACGCTTGGCCCTTTCGAAGTAGTCAACCTGTACAGGGAAGTAGAAACATTAATAAGTTGGACGTTACCGGTTAATATCACCATGTCCACATATGTTTGATGATAGAAAATCCCTAGATATCGTGATCTCGGTGGCGTGCGGTCCATAAAGGCTGAAAAACTGTGCCTTCCCTAAGAAAAACGTACCATATATTTGAAAAATACAACAAATATCTGACCAAGTGTATTTTTTTCTGTGAATGTGGTAAGAAACTTATACCCTCATTTATTCAGTTGACCATAACAATCAGTCAAAGATGATAATAAATTGGTCAATTTCAAATATTCGATGTACAATTCATACCCAACTTGAAAAACTACACAAAGCCTACCTTTGGTCATAGGTCAATGCACACTACTACGTGATCTGCAGTATTATCACACGGCAAGAATTATTATCTGGAGATAAATTGTTAAATTAGTGGTCAATAGCTCTGCCGGACAAAAAAAAAAGTCATAATGGTGGATGTATAGTTTAATTCTGACATACAGTGAAACTCGCTTAAGAAGTTTTCACGCTTAGGAGGGTTTTGTTTTTCGGTATCTTGAAATTTCCATACAAAAAACTGTAAAAAAACACGATTTTTTCCCAAATAAGAAGTTTTGCGGCTAAAACTGCTTCCTACAAGTCTTAAAAGTTCAGCGGTGACTCCATTGCAGACAAAAACTACTGGCAAAATATACCTGAAAATATCTCTTTTTGCCTAAAGTCATAAAATTTATGACTTATTTGTTATTATTATTGATTTTTATAACAAAATCTGCATCCCATTTAAAAGTTTTAGAAGTTCGGCGGCAATAGCATCCATAAATTAAAACTAGTGTTGAAACATACCTGAAATTAACCCTTTTACAACAAAGTCAGAAAATTACCTCTTTAAAGCAGATTGAGTAGTATTTAATTATATAGTTGGTCGAATAATTCAAGTTTTTAAGGATTTTCCTTTGGCGTTTGTATTATGATTCATGTATTTGTCCGCCAATGCGTTACATCCTGTCAAAATAATAACAATACGGTACAATTTAGAGAAATTAGATCGAAAACAACAGCAAAAAAAAAACTTCACAATGCTTCATAATATTATTGTATGTCAATTACTTTATATACCATCAAAAGTATAAAAACGTACACTAAAGCAAATTCAAAAATCAAAAGCAATTTGGATCGCGTGATAAATCACGATAGAATGGATTCGCCAAACCTGGTGATGAATGCATTCGAGTCCCAAACATTTACACACGAAACGTGGTGTATTTTTGACAAGTGGGATTTTTTTCAAACAAAGATGTCATATTATCACATATCCACATGTTTGTTAAAAATCTGTCAGTGCGGCGGGTGGGATTAGATCGCAGTCCCCCTACCGGATGTATGTCAGCAAACTTCGACTTCGAGCTCGTATCAATAATAAAAAAAACTTTTATCAAATTATTTATAAAAAAATATTCATCCACAAATCACAATAGTAAAAAAAATGTCAAATACACTTCATATTAACAACACAGTTTAACAAGCACTAAAATCGCAACAGCTGCGAATAAAAACTGATATTAGGGCTTCCCCACTTGAGTCTATTGCGTCATAAGTATCAGCTAATGACTAAAGACAAAGTCAATGATCTTCATATTTTATTTCATTTTTTGACAAAAAAAAAAAATACTGTCTGTCGTCTGTTTAAAATTAATTTCCAATTCTTCCTTGAAAATAATTATGACTTTTAGCAATGTTTTGAACCAGTGAAGAGTCCATAATGATGTATGTATTATAGTGACACCTATCCGCTACACCGCAAAGCCAATATTACAGAAGAAATTACAAATAACGTGTTTTTTGTATTTGAAGTTGAAGGTCACGGAAATGCACAAAAATGTGCGCCCCGCCGCAACACAAGGTTTCTGAAACGCACAAACATGTGCACACGTGACCAATGCGTTATTACGGCATTTTAAGTTTGTTTCATTATTTTACTGCGGAGTCTTTTCTATTGATTTATTCACTAGAAATTAAAACAGATAAATAAATTAAAGTACGATATAATGTTTGGTAGTGTACCTAAAAATGTGCGCCCCGCCGCAACACAAGGTTTCTGAAACGCACAAACATGTGCACACGTGACCAATGAGTTATTACGGCATTTTAAGTTTGTTTCATTATTTTACTGCGGAGTCTTTTCTATTAATTTAAAACAGATAAATAAATTAAAGTACGATATAATGTTTGGTAGTGTACCTAAAAGCACGGGAATTCCGGCAACGAGCCGCTCATACTTTAAAATTCTCTTTCTCCTGTCACTTTATGAGCGAAATCGAGATATTTGATAGTTATTTTTAAAGCAAGTAGAAAACAAACACGTCACACAGAATACGAACATCGTAAATTCGTTTTGGAGTTGTCGTATTTAGTTTCTTTTGCCGATAATGGATTAAAATGTGATAAAAAAATATTGAAGAATCTGTATCAGGGTCTTTTTCTTATGATTTATTTAACTGGACATTATTATTTATTTAGAATGAGCATATTGTCTTCGTAAGTACGTACTACCTAGAATTAACTATCACTTTTTTACGCTGCTACACTACTTTTGGATATGGAAATCGTATTTGTTAACCGGTGGACTTCATTTTCTGAAGACTAAATCAAAGTTTTATGCTAGAGAATATTCTTTTTTTGGCTTCCTACTTTCGATACCTACCCGTTGACATCGGGATTTCAACTTTATCTATATCCAACTTTGTTTATCAGTCAGTGGCGGCTTGAGATTTTTGAGTTCGCAATGACTGAAAAATACGAAAGTGATATTGCTGTAGCCGAAAACACCAAAATATTTTATATTCACTTTACCTATGAAACTACATACATAATACTATGTGTAGGTAAAATACTAACAGAAAAATTGATAAATTTGGATCCCACTTAAGAAGTTTTTTCCCTGGCCCTTGGAAAACTTTAAGAGTTTCACTGTAATTATCTTGATGACAACTTGCATACGTATGTTGCTGCTTGTGAAAGAAATCTAACAATTATTCAGTCTAGATCAGGACGCTTCTGGAAAGACAAACAATTTCTTTCTATGTTATTCCATTCTGGAAAAAATTACAGTATTGCAAGCCATCAATTGTATTAACGGATACAACATTTATACATGTTTGGTAGTCACTAGTTGCCTGTGGCATGATAATGTTCATTAGTTTTTCGTACCGATGTGGTTTATTGGAAGAACACTTAGTGGCCAATTCAGTACTACAATACCTAGAAATATTAAAATGGTATCATTGATATTATAATTGAACATACCCTCTTCTCCTGGGACTTGAGTCTGGCCTGCAGCTCGCGCCGTTCCTTCATCAGCTCCTCGGCTTCCTTCTGGGCGATGGTGTCAGCGTCAATCTTCTTGATATCCTAAGAAATAAAATAAAAAAGTTATTTTATATTAAATAATAAATGACCAGGTAAGTAAGCTCTCTTTCTGATATCTGAAATGAAGAATTAGAAATGATGAAGTATCTTTTGCTCGCGTCTGGAATTGTATTACAACAGGAGGTGTTCTGAAGAAAGAGATAAACGAAATGCGTGCCCAATTGCGTTCACGGTTTATATTTATCACGAGAGAAAGGGTGATTTTATGACTCATTACTGTGCTCTACAGTTTGGAATAATTTGCAAACTTTATGCTCTACACAGCATCCTCAAAAAATACATACCCCCTGACGGAAGCCTCATGGCCTCCTGTGTGGAGTGAATATTATTTTTAAGAGTTTCTGTCCCTTGTTCCGCTCCCGGAACAGTCAACAAATTTTTAAAAGAAACTATAAAACCTAAGACAAAAATAACAACCAATAAACCTAGTACAGACCTTTTCACTAAGCATAGCTTGGTGTTGAAAAGGGAGAGTAATTGGCATTTTACACTATGCTTTTTTTCATACTGAGCCCTATATGGAAACCACATCAGGAGATGAGCGGCTTTACAATTTAATAATAATCAGTAAATATTAATAAGTAAATAATAGTAAATAAATAATAAAAATTAGATAATAATAATCAGTAAATAGTAATACGCATATAATAATACACATTAAATATTAAGTAAATATTAATAAGTAAATAGTAATAAGTACATAAAAATAGGTAAATAATATTTTGGGATAACGCCTTTAACATAACAAAATATCAACAAATAATAATAAATGCAAAATTCACAATAGTGAACAGAAACAAGCATTCACAATCAGTAATAAACGGTCTAGCCTAGCTATAATCCTTTAACAATATTCTGAAATAAAGACAACATTTCCACAAAATATGTTAAATAATATGTAGTCACATCAATGACAGCTGTCAAATAATGTGCGCCAATTTGTAGGAAAATCAGTGCCAAATATAGAACAAGTCTTTTTTTCATCACGAATCCATATGAGAAGACAACCCATATTGAAACTGGATGAAAAAAAACAAAAAACAGTTTAAAGGGCTCAGTAACCCACAACGAGCATCTCCCTCAATTGGTTTGAATGCTAATTGAGTAATTTACCCACCGGATGGGCTATTGAATATTTTACATATATCATTTTGCTGGGATATGGTTCAACCTTTTTGGCCTTGGCCATTTTTCAGCTGACAAAAACCTAAATGTCTAAGAGCCATGCTTTAGAAGAGAAATTATTTAAATGGAAAAAGGTTCCTCTAATGAACTTTCCTTGTTTCACGGTGTTCCTGATATCACTGTCTTATACATTAAAGTAAGCACCGACAGATCGGCACTCTAGAGTTTAAGAGGTTTAAGTCATTTACCTCCTCATCCAGCTTCTTGAGCACCTTCTGGCCGTGCGCCGTGAGACTGATCTGCTGCATTTTCTCCTTGAGGTGGCGATCCTTGATGAGCTGGATCTCGCTCTGCTGGCGCCGCTTCTCCCGTTCCTCGCGCTCCACCTCCAGCCGCTGCTGCTCCACCACCTGCGCTTGGCGGGCAATCTCCTCCTGGCGTCTGAAAGATAAAATGCAAATCATTTAAACGTGGGTCTCTTTAAGACTTTCAGGTTCATACCCATCATAATTTGATCAAAACCTAAAACGGATCAATAAGCGTTTTACAGGAGCTGTTAAAATGTGAATAGAATATGGTTGAAACACCTTAAGGCAAGATGAGAAACTTTTACCAGGTTTTCTAAGTACGGACAGAAAGAAGTCTAGAAAATTAATTAAAGGGAACTAAAAAATTTCATTACAGTGGCAATACTGATTTTGGAACAAATTTGAGTACATTAAAAAGTGTGGTTATGCTCAACTCCTGACAGTTTGACATTTACAGGAAAAACGGCACAACTCTTCTTTATTTTGATTTAATCTACCTATCCTATAAAGAAGAGTGTCTGTCCAAGAAGGGTGGATTTGTGTGAACTCTTGACATTCAAAATAAGAGGAAAATTACTGGGTAAGGGTAGCACATTACAACCTCAAAACATTACTACAAACCATTCATAACGCCGGGTACTTTAGCTAGTAGTTTTCTTAGGTACCACAAATTTTTGAACACGTTTGATGTTGTTGTGGAAAAGATTCACATGGACCAGTGTTTTTTTAAGTAACAACATTTTTCCTTTGAACCATTTTGGTGTTGCCATTTCAAATCATTTACTGACGCATTATAACAAAACATCCGATGTTCACTGTGAAATAAAAGCCCACCTTGCTTCCTCCTCTTCCCTGACCGTGTTCAGCCTTTCGATGTACTCCTTCCTGTCCTCGATGATCTTGTGCCTCTGCAGCACGCGCTGGTGCTCTCGCACCTTGTTCTCGTGGTAGTGCTGCACGGCCGTCTGGCGAGCACGCTCGCGATCTGCGCGCTTGCGGCGCGGTCCGACCAGCGCAGCTGCGCGACCCAGGGCACCAGCCGCGCGGATCAGCTGGCCGCGAACCTGTTCCGACGGCATCTCTTGGAGGAACGGGCCTTCGGGGACGGATTCGCGTGACGCTTCGGATAGCTCCACGCCGAATTGGATGCATCTGGAGAAAGACAATGTTTGCATTGTTATACATAATATTGTTGTGGGTGGAATCGATAATGTGTAACTGTGAAAAATTTTGTGGCACTGAAAAATAATAATTTCTTCAAAAAAATATGTAATTATTTTGTGGCATCATTATTGAAATAATTAATAAGAACTTTGTTTAAACCATTGTTTTTAATATATAAATATCTACATGTTTCAGAAGCAAAGCTTCCCTCATCCGGATAAACAATATATCAACAAAAAAATATCAAATAACAAACAAAAAGACAAATAACAAACAAAAAGACAAATTACAAACATAAACCAAAATTCGTAATAAGTGATGAAAGTGTGTTTACGAGCGCATCACCTGCACATTAACTAATACATAATAAGCTGAAGTTAATTGCATTGAGCTGTAAATTCTATGTTCTGCACAAATTTCATTATGCCGAAACTCATTGCCTCAGAAAGATTTTGTTGCAGTCTGACATCGTGAAATTTGAACTACTTTTTCTGTCTGTAAATCCTAGATCAACACAACTATTTTGAGTTTGCAATATCATGTCCATCGTGAGCTATGGAGCTTTGAAATATCCACTTGACTGTTGAAACACAAGAAAGACTGTCATATTGCTTATTTCATATAATACAAGTGTTGAAATTTCAGTCAAAGCCAGGTAGAAACTAATTCTACTTCTAGTGCCCGATCCTATTGGAGGTCATCATAAGTCATTAGGTCCTCCATCATTGCACAAGCAAAAATTTCCATTTATAATTATGGAACTACGAGTTTTTCAAATATTGTCAGGATGTACGTAATTCGAGAGTGTCTTAAAAAAAAAATATTATGTTAACTTACTTATTGGCGTGATCGATGCGAATCTGCATGTCGTTGTGCCTCACGCAGTCGACCAGCAGGCGCTCCAGGTGGAACGGATCCGCAAACACGGACAGCTCCAGGAGACGAGCAAAGCGGATGCTCTGGTAGCACTGGGCCACTTGGCGCACGAGGCGGATGAGGGCCACGTCACGCAGGGCGGTCACGTATTGGCAGAGGGGCGAACCTGGGAAAATGACCAACCAATTTATATACTGTTAACTTCAGCATTCCACTTTGACCTCCACATGAAGAACAAGAGCTGTTACATAATATGTATTCCTGTAGAATATATTATATTCAAGTCTGATGTTAGTACTTGTAAAGCCGTAAGTGCATGTTACAGAGTGAACGAAATTCCTCACCTGTCAAAACATCTTAATTTTTTTGTCGCTAGTTGGCACTAATAGTACATTCATCTGAATTTACAAAATTATGAAAATATAATATCAAACATGCGTTCCTACCGCGTGAACGTACACAATCGCAAATCGGAAATATTAAGTAAAAACAAACAAGTTAAAAAAAAAAAAAAGTATAGCTTGTTTACAGAACCTACTATTTTGGTAGAATATTTAATTTGACATTTTTACAAATGTTTCATCATTTACTAGTCATTATAAAAATCACACGAGATTTGTGGAGCAAAAAGGAGCAATAGCTTTGTAATTAACATTTCTGAGAGAGTTCACGGTGTCTGGATACTCGTGATACAGGCGGGAAACTGGTGAATCTACCTTACATTTCTCGCTCACTACCGCACCACTCGGCAAGTTATTAATGTACACAGAGATAGGTATATAATCAATTTTTTTTCCTGATTTACTGAAAAAACCATTTTTTTCTGCGACATTCGATAAATACTTTTACATTTTAATTATTTTATCCAATACATAGCAAAACTCCATATTATGTATTGCTGAGGAACACCTAAATTATGAACTCTGTGTTTAGTATATTTACAGAAATATTTAAATAATTAGATACATGTCAAATCAGTTGACAGCACGGTCCAGGAAGGGTTAATAAATTCTTAAAAATATTTTAAACTTTTTTTAACTAAAAAAAATGTAATTAATAAAAAAAATTTAATTAAAAATTTCTAAAGTGATCTCAGCGGTGATGCAATGATATCGGAGATATGTGATTTCAGGTGTACAGACACTAGAAGTACACAACACAACTCCCACACCATGTACAAGCGCCAATAGAAATAGAACAGTGCACTCACGGTATTACGCATTCACTAGATTTATGTTGATTCCTTACCGGCTTATTAGGGAACCGCCTTATTATGGCAGTAGTATTAAAATAATCTGGATATTCATAATCTGTGAACGTTTGTTTCTTTTTAAAATCAAATCAGAAATAACTGAACGCAGTAGAAATGAGGTCATGATACGTATGCGTATGCGCAATTGAATTGACGAAGAAGTTGGGGACGCCAGAGGAATACACGGAATAAAACACATATTACTTAAAATTATTACTGGTGAGTCTTACCTTCTTCCTTCTCCAGAGTGTCAACGACAACCATGACCTTCTTGCACAGAACCAGTGGATCGAACTCAACCTCCAGCCAGTTATACAGGTCCTTCAGTTCAGGGGTGGCCAGAGACACAACGTTCAGGCGGACAATCTCTGTAAAAATAAATTATATATGGAATCAGAAAAGAAAAGGAAAAATGCATCAGATTCTGTTATATTTTGTGGATAAATTCAACCACTGAATCATCAAGTGAATCGAGATAAATTTTGCCTCGCACTATATACCGGGCTAAAAAATGTATAGAATAATAATGGAGACATCAAAAGAATTGAACAAAGGCAACAGTTCTTGAGAGATTCTCGGTTGCCACAAACTAAAGAACTTTCTTAGCAGAATGTAAATACAATTCCATTAAAAAAACAATTAAAATTTACCTTTGGTGTCACAAAAAGGTGAAATTCTAGGTCAATGCAACCATATTTGGCTCCATAAGGTTATTTTCAACATGAGCTACGGAGGTTTAAAATATTAATTTAATTGCCAAAATATGGGAAGTCCATTTACATTAAACAAATAATAAAACAGCGTTGAGGTAGAACAGGTAGGAAATATCAGATATTATGATTAAAAAGGTATAATCAGAGAATTAAAAAAAATACATACTTTAATTCCAATAGGAAAAGTTCAAAATTACCTTTGAGCAGAGAAACCCTGGTGGGCGGCTGCTGCAGGCCCAAGAGTACGGCGAGGCGCTGGGCCTTCTCCACGGGGCTCTTGTCCGTCTCAATGAAGCGGTCAAACTCGGGGTGCAGGGACGGCAAGGGGATGGACAGGACCGCTACAAGCACGGTGCAGGCCAGACTGGACAAATAGATAAAATAAAAAACACGTTAGAATTGCATATTGGATTGATTCATTGTAGATACTGTACTTATTATAACTGCCCTTTCAGATCTAAGCACCTAGACTGTGCTAATTGGAACACATATTCGTATCGCTAAACTTGGCGTACCATAAATATAAAAGATAGGAAACATCAATATGTTTTTGTAATATTGGTGTGCTGATATGGGATTAGAAAATATTTTTTGTTTGTTTAACTTATCGAAGGGGTTAAGCACTAAAACTTCTTATATTGGAACCTTAAATGTGGATTTGTGAAATATTATTCTTATACAGTCAGATTTTGAAGTCATTATAGGGTTGATCTTACAATTTATTTTTTTTAAAAGAATTAGAAACATTCTCAGATTAAGAATAACCGGGGGCGCTATTCCCGTTATTTTTAAGGAAGATTCCTTAACTTTTTCCTTAGGGTTAAAGCCTTCTTACCAGGGGTGTTAGTTGAAGTTTGCCGGTTTTACTCATAGATGTCGCTAGAGATATGTATACATTTCTATGATTTGGCATCTATGTCATATTTTTCTATGGACATTAACCTTCAAAAATACACAAGTTACATTCTGTCAAAATAATAGTGTCATAGTTGGTTACCTCAGTGACTATGTTGAGTTTCGTTCCAAGTAAATCGCATTTGCGGCATTCGTTGCTTTTCTTATTTCATCAAAAGAAAAAAGCAGTTGAAGCTCATCGGTTGCTGGTAGAAACTTATGGTGAACATGCTCCAGTGATTAGAACATGTGAGACATGGTTTCGTCAATTTAAAAGTGGAGATTTCGATTTAACAGACAATGAACATCCTGGTGCAACGAAAAAGTTCGAAGACGAGGAATTGCAGGCGTTATTGGATGAAGACCCAACCCAATCGCAACAACAATTGGCCCAAACACTTAATGTGACCCGAGGAGCAATTTGCCGACGTTTAAAAGCCATGGGAAAGATCCAAAAGTATGGAAAATGGGTACCACACCAAATGAACGAGAGACAAATCGAAAAAACCGCCAAACCGCCTCATACAGCTAAAGTAGTGAAGAACACTCTCAAAGCATTGAATTGGGAAATATTATTGCACCCGCCGTACTCTCCAGACCTTGCCCCGTCCAACTATCACCTTTTCGCATCGATGGGACACTCACTTGCAGAGCTTCGCCAATTTTGAAAAAGTCGAAAAATGGCTCGTCGAATGGTTTGCCTCGAAAGAGAAATTTTTTTTTTGGAATGGTATCCATGATTTGCCTCAAAGATGGGCAAAATGTATAGAATCCGATGGTCAATACTTTGAATAAAAAAAAATTGAGATTGCCTTGAGAATTAAGCGTTTTCTTTATTGAAAAAACCGGCAAACTTCAACTAACACCCCTGGTACTTAACTGCGGTTCCGGTTCTCTCGGATGACAGCTGTCAGCTGAATTCAGCGAGCGACATTCATCAAAAATGTCAATATTTGTGATGTTTTAACAAGAGAAAAACTCAATATTAAGTATGTTACCAATTACGTTATTATTTACTTTAAACATAATTAGCAGGTAAACATTATATAGATGTTGACATTTTCGACAAGTCAAGTGCGGCATTGAAGAGAGTGCGGCATTGTCGGTACAACCGGTCAAGTCCAATGAATTCGATTCCGAAGGTGGTGGACTCACTCCGAGTTCGCAAATCCAGATTCACTCGTTCTGAAATCACACTTAAAGAACGGCAAAGGTTTTGTGGATCGGAGTGAGAAACGAAAGGCGTTCCTATTCATTAGTGTAACATGAACGATTTTTGATTCCAGAACGGCGCACCTATGCAGACCGAAAACCGAGTCCGAGGAATCGAGTCCATGTGGCAAAACTCAGAATTGGAACTGAGTTTTTAAAATAAGTGGAATGACCCACCTCTTCGGTGGGGCACAAATTCAAAAAGGGTCATTACTATCTAATGAGGTAGGTACCTTCTTATAAAATGTGATTATTTGTTAAAAGTCTTATTTATGATATTTAAAAATAAAATAAAAATGATTAAAATGAATTATAATGTAATTGTTTTTTTAAAATTTTGGTTCAAAATCTTGGGCCACTTGTAGATATTTCATCAATTTGTGTTTTCAAATAATCTCTTAACAACCTATTTAGGATCTTTTTACAAGGTCTCACCGGAAATCAGCAGTTAATTAAGAAGTCTTTAATAATAATAATAATAATCGGATGATTTTTATAGCGCCGTTTTTGTGAAAAATCACCTCAAGGACGCTGTACAAGTCTTACTTCCTATTCTTAAATTATTCCTATATTACATCTGACATTTTTTTTAGTCAGGAAAAAGATAAGGAATCTTCCTAAAAGAGAATGGGAATAGCGCCCCTGGTAATATTTGAAAATTTCCTCCCACCATCGCAGTAAGCGGAAGATGTTGCTCATGATGGGGGCCAGTTGAGGAATTGAACTCATGATGCCTGGGAGGGACCCGGACGCAACGTCAACTAAGCCACTGACCGATCAATGATCATCTTGAATTAACTTGATTATGGATGTCTTTTTAAGATCTGGAGATAGGGTTACCTCTGCAACTCCTCGGGAGTGAGATTCTTCTTGAGCTCCTTACTGATCTGGAAGAGCTTCAGTAGGGCAGCGGCGTGGAACAGGCAGTGACCGGCCTTCCAGAACACGAGCGCTAGCTTTCCGTAGTAGTTGGCCATGGTCTTGGCCACATGCGCCTTCTTGGACATGTTCATCAGGTTGTGAATGTCCTCGATGGCCTTGTAGGCTTCCTGGAAATGCGCAAAATGGTAATGATCAAAGGAAATTTAAGATAAAATCAAATTCATTATTCAGTTAAACTCAATTCCAGTGCCTTGAACTTTTCAAGAGATCCTCACCATATGATAGAAGAATTTGCTGTCCACAAGACAAACAGGCGTATCTAATATTTAAGCAACTTTCCAGGAGAATCAAAAAAAATATTCGTTTTGTTTACAGGTTTCTTACAGATTTTATTACTTGTGTCACTAATGGGGTAAAAAATATTGCATAATTAAAACCCCATTAGCTAAAAATGCGTTTTTTGGCTCTACGGTAAAGTTGCTAAATATGCGGATATGCCTGTTTGTGTGCGAGTAACGAATTATACTATAAAGAAACATCTGACAATTTTCCAAATAATTCCAAATATTCAAAATAAATAAATACTAAATTAAGACTACATTGAAATCTGAGTACATCTGGCTTCCAAAAGATGGGATGTTTTTAAACAGATCTCCAAGTACATTCAAATTTAAATTGGTAGCCACCTCTGGACCGGGTGCAAAAAAATGCTTGATTAATCTGTTTGATTCTGTTGAAAAGAGAGCACAACCCATTCCTAAGAGATCAATTGCCACCTCCAATACTTAGGAAGCATAGGGTATGATGAATATGTTTTATGGGTATTTCAATGTAGCTTACTCAAAGAAAGTAGCAGAATTAATCCCCGAGCGTAGGACTGCATGTGACCTGTCATTTCTAAAATTGATGTGTGATTGGGTGCTTGTAGATTTCAATTGGGTGAGTTTCAGGCTTTAGGCTGAATCCAAATCATAAATTAGACCATACATGAGGTGACCACAATTTCTAAGGCCATCTATAAAGGGGCTGCACAAAAAGTGAAACCTTAAACACGGGTGTTAAATATTTAAACAAAAAATATAAATTATATTTATTTACCTGCCACAGTTCCATTTGAATAGCACTATCCAGCTGGAAGAGTCTGGTCTCCAAGTTAAACTGCTGTGTCTCCGGTTTGTTGATGCTCACATTCCCTGTCTGGACCTGGAACCCCAGGAATCAAGGTTTTGAAGTAGGTGCAATTATACAGAATTTTGTCTATAATCATTCTACACAGTCATTCGTCAATCTTAATGATTTTATGAGATGGAATATTTTTAATGAATTGATGATTAATTCATAGAAAAATCTCTTTCTGGAAAATGCATTACGTGTTGATAAGGAGACGGCCTACATAGGCACCGTGGGCACTTAGGCCGTGGGCACTTAGGCCGTAGGCCCATTGTGCCAACTTCACAGAGCAAATAAAATACAGAGATGCTCTAATACCCAAGGGGAAGAAACTGAAATAAGAGGGACGGGGGACGAGCTAGGCGTGCTGCTAATTTAAAACAGCAACTAAGTAGATAGGTTCAGCTTGTTTACAAAAACGGAATATTTTGTTAGAATATTTAGTTTCACCCTTTTTATAAATGTTTTGTAATTTGCTTACCGCAGCCAAAATCACGCAAAATAAACATGGACAGGAGTGAACTAAGCTGGTGCCAAAATGGGTGTCATGTCACCTTTGCCTCTAGCCGTCGAAATGGTACTTAGGGCAAGTCTATTAATTCTGACGTAAATTACCTCGACAATAGTCCAGTACCTTTAATAAACTTCACGGGGGTTGTGATTCGGTATACGGCGGTCTCCTGTTTCCATAATGTGTCTTCCCAGATATTTATTTCTTTTCAAAAGAGAAAAATTGAGTTTCTTTAACACAATTAAAACGTATTAAGAAAAATATATATAATGGAAAATGTTTCCATTTTATTCAAATTAGACACATATTTTCTAGAAAGAAGATTTTTCTATGGTTGATTTTTTTTCAAATGACAAACACATAAAATGATTTTACAGGTACGGGGGGGGATTGAACCCTGAACAGTTGGGTAGAACCTTCAAGGATGGCACCCTCTTTCGGAAAAGATTCCGGTTCATCTCTATTTAATATACAAAAGATTCACTCGTATTGAACGGAGGCCAGAATTGATTTCTAGTTGTGCCTCCAAAGTGCTCTAATACATCGAGACTTGGTAATCATGTGGACATAGCATTCAACAGAAACAATAGGTAGGGACAGGACATGTTGGGATAAGGACATGATTAATAATTCAATGACTACGATTCTAATTCAATCCGTACGATTAGTCTTCGATTCTGATCCCACAAATGAAATTCTAAACAATAATATAAATACCTCAGGAAGGGGAATCTTGTTTTAGCTTTGACTTCTCTATGAGTATATTCCACAGTACGCATTTAAGATTTAACACTGTATCAAATGAACGCATTTCTCTGTGCAATTTAAGCATTTTTTAGTGAATTTAGAAGAATTAGCTAATCAATAATGCCTTTGAAATGTAAGTCAGATAAAGCAATGTGTAAGCAGTTCGAATCTACCATTTACCAGGCGTAAAAATGCATTTACAATAGAAACAACAAACATCAACATGTAGAATAACTTAATACATTACACACGCCGTTGACATGGATCTTTATAGATCAGGTCTTCCGTTAGAAGAAAAGGCAGACCACTATATCATTTCTCAATGGCTGAAATCTATTGGTGGTGACTGAATTGAGCATTCGCTCATTGTGAACATGTTCCAATAAGAATATTTGTTGTGTCAGTACAGTGAGCCGAGCTGTTCACGGGCTAGCTCCGACTAGATGTCAGTTTTTTAGCAAATCCCTTTGTAATATTCACCATTCGGTATAACATGTCAGTCACTGCTGGGCAAACATCGTCATGAGTGCACTTAGCACTGGAGTTTATTAATTGGTATAAATTCGACAAATATTCTCTTCACTAAGCTCTATAATTCACTTTCACCAGTAACAAAAAAAAAAGGTGAAAATGTTTTCAAAATAACCGGATCAAAACCTGGTTTAAAGAAAGGGAGTTATCCAGCATTTTGTAAAGAACATCATAGGAGTTTTAAACCGTCAGTTTTTAAATAAAACCTAGTACGCCTCAGAACAGAAACTCCTAGTGAGGGAGACTATGTAAAACATCTTGCATTATCTTGTCTTATTAGCCCTGTAATTTGTTATTATGTAAATAAAAAAAGAAACACATTGAAACTAAATAAAAAAAAAAAGAATATTCTCATTGAGCGAATGAATGCTCAAGTGAGTTGCCACCTTTGATGATTGTTGATTAGATAATTGTCAAAGCAAGAATGATTAATTACAAGAACTAGTTAGGATGAGATGGGAGAGGTGATATTGCAGGTCGAATTGCTATGCGCTCACATAATCATCAGGCGCCAACACATCTACAGACCAAACTACAAAAATAATAATCGGCTAATTTACATAGCGCGTGTTCTTGTTTAAATCACCTTTCGTGAAGGTTCCAAATTTACATTACTCACAGAGAGCTTGCAAATATCCTCGAGGTGCTTCCTCAGCTTGTCGCAAAGCTTCCTAAACTCGGTTTTGCGAGCGTACTTCAGGCAGAACTGGAACGCCATGCGGGCGATATCGTGGTAGAGGTTCTCCACGTGGGCGTTAGTCCTCAGCAGCTCCAGACACTGGCAGTATGACTCCCAGAGGAACTTGACCCACGGAGTCAGGATGGTGCGATCGGAGCGGTCCTGGGCGTCTTCACCAGAGACGGCCGATAGCAGGATGCTCTCCGGAGTGGCCAGGTTGTCCAAGTCGTCGATGTCGATGACGGCCTGCGCCGATTGCTTGCGGGCATCTTCCGTGCGCTTTTCAGCCATGCGGAGATACCCTCTGGAAAGATATTCATGGATGATAATTTAAAAATATTATAAAAACAGGCATTTCAGTTTTAGTCTAACATGGAAATCATGAAAAATGTTGAAATATTTATTTAAAAAAAAAACTGCATATAGGAACCCGTTATATCCGTCTATGATCTGCAAGCCATTGTTTTCGATAGCCCTACTTTATTTTGTGATAATAGAATAATTTAAAATTTACAATCTCACTAATGTGGCACCTTCAGAAGTTCGGCAAATTCAGTAAACCGGCACTAACCAGGTTGTTGAACCACTGCATTAATTGAGCAGAACAAAACAGTGAAAAAAACCAAACATATTTAGGTTTTGCAATAATTATTAGAAGGAGAAGGTATGCCACAACAAAGTGCCATATTAGTGAGATTCCACCATTTCCGTAACATACCGTATCACATTCTCCAGTGAGCCCACGTTGACAGACTGGAACATGTTCCGGTACTGAAAGAGGCCCTCCTTAGCGATGTGCGACTTGCGGAGCTCCACACACAGCTCCAGGTAGCGGAACATGATGGGCTCCAGCACACTCTCCGACCAGTTGTAGGACCACTTCTTGTTGCGGAACACTTCCTGCAGCGTGTCCAGCGCCCGCGCCGGCTTGCCGATCTCCATGAACTCTGAAATGTGCCATAACAGTTGGGTTTTAACAACAATACACCCAAAACGATCTCCATGGACTCTGGAATATACTATTACAGTTGGGTTTTAACAATAACATACCCTGTTCACACTCATACTACTGGCTATATGCTCATACTTATAGGTATATATGTACTAGGTATATTACGTTCATACTGCAGGTTATGAGCATGAAATGGTCACCATAATCTCTGGAATATACTATTACAGTTGGGTTTTAACAATAACATACCCTGTTCACACTCATACTACTGGCTATATGCTCATACTTATAGGTATATATGTACTAGGTATATTACGTTCATACTGCAGGTTATGAGCATGAAATGGTCACCATAATCTCTGGAATATACTATTACAGTTGGGTTTTAACAATAACATACCCTGTTCACACTCATACTACTGGCTATATGCTCATACTTATAGGTATATTACGTTCATACTGCAGGTTATGAGCATAATCTCTGGAATATACTATTACAGTTGGGTTTTAACAATAATACACCCTGTTTCATGCTCATACTACTGGCTATATGCTCATACTTATAGGTATATATGTACTAGGTATATTACGTTCATACTGCAGGTTATGAGCATGAAATGGTCACCATAATCTCTGGAATATACTATTACAGTTGGGTTTTAACAATAACATACCCTGTTCACACTCATACTACTGGCTATATGCTCATACTTATAGGTATATTACGTTCATACTGCAGGTTATGAGCATAATCTCTGGAATATACTATTACAGTTGGGTTTTAACAATAATACACCCTGTTTCATGCTCATACTGGAATAAGCTTGAAATGATTACAACTTGATTATAAACCAATTTACTTAGTAAATTAATAACGACCTTCTGTTTCCCGGGGGATTAATTAAATCAATAATATAAAAAGGCTGTAATACTTAATAAAGTTACACGCAAATTGTATAAACCGGTGTTCGCAAAACATCTAGGAGGCAGGAATACGCTTATATAAACTCCGTGTCAACCGGATGCAAATAAAAAGATAAAGCGCATGTTTGTTTGGAACTTATTCTTCGAAACTTCATAAATATTCACCTCCCGAAGTCTCGCAATACCAGTCATGAATAGATCACTTAAATATAGTAGGTATTTATAATATGCTTACATGAAACGTAATTGACATTAAATATATCGTCACTGCATTTATAATATAGCTTATGTGCCGTTACGTACATTCTGAGATGATCGAGAAAAACTGCTTTAAAAAATAATTGCAGACTAGATTTGAAAAAAATATTTTTTATATTAGGCAAGCTTTCCAGCTTAAGAAATCTATTCTTTTTAGCAAATCTAGTCTGCAATTATTTTTTAAAGCAGTTTTTCTCGATCATCTCAGAATGTACGAAACGGCACATAAGCTATATTATAAATGCAGCGACGATATACAATAAATGCGCTACGTAAATATATTGTTATAATGTATTACAAAATTGGAAAAAATATGGTAGTAAGGAAAGACCAGTATTTTACTAATTTTAGAGGTCTTTTTGGATTAACTTATTTTTTAACCTTTGGAACGCTGAGCTCCCGTGATCTAATACTTCCGTAGTATGCCGAGGGTAAATTTTGGCAGCACGTCATGGCTGAGTCTATTTTCGTAATAACTTTTTTTTTTGCAAAATAATGTTTTAGTAAATTGTACCGTCTTACCAGATGTGTTTATATATTTATTACAAATTGTATATATCTATCACGAGTGGTTTCCCCAGAATAGCTAATAATAAAAGAAATGATTTTTTTTTTCTTTCTATGTTATAAAAAATATATAATATAATAAAGCAAAACAAAAATATTTTGAAGTTTTATTAAATTTTCCATAAAGCTAAAAATGAGCGTTCTGCACCATAACAAAATAATTAAGGAGGCTTTCCTGTTAATACATACAGTGGGTACTACGGCATTGAAAATCAGAAATATTTTTGGCGCAAGTGAAATTTAGAAATTTATTATTTCGTTACGAATGCATATACAATGAAAATATTTTCAATAATAGCTAAGAAATATGTTTAGAATTATTATGAATCACAATATACACTTCGAATAAGTAACTACGAACATTTTTCGAAGTACAAAACCCACGAAAAGAAAGTATGTTTTGACATTGCCGATTAGATACGTAGGCATTCGACGGATACAGATTTTGCGTATCCGATGGGTAATTTCAGCGCACTAAAAGTTAATATAATTTTTTTTATGAATTGATTCAATTCGATAGGAATAACGTAAGCAGGTACCAGCACATTATTTGTAACTTTCAAAATACAAGTTCTCCATGATTTTTTCAAGTACAGTAGTGGCCTAATTACAAATATTAAATGGGGTTATCAGTGAGGGTACAACAAATGTTGGCTTTCCTCCAAAAGTCACTAACATTGCATTTTTTTCATTCAACATTTGGGTTACTAATTATTTATCACCAAATTCACGAGAAATGTCCACTAGAACACCAAAACAGATAATATATAATTCCCATTCTTCCACAAAAATATAGTATTTTTTAAATAATATTCTGAATTATTGATCATAAAAGCAGATTACGAGTAACGGCTGCGCGGCTTGTTTCATGCAAAACTTAATTTTAGATTTGAGGCCAAAATACTCACCTAAACCTAATGATTTTTTTTTTCATCAAAAAGTATAGTAAGTATCTAGTAAGGATTAGAAGTAATCTATTTTTATTTTACATTATGAAATATAGGGTATTAAAGGAAATGTTTTTTTGGGATTTTAGAGGCGCCTTTAACAATTAGTTGTGGGCTAACTAACAGTGATTTAAAAAAAAGTTTTACCCCGTCTACTTTGAAAATATAATGTTATATTAAATAAAAAAATATTAAAATAAGCAATATGGTTGACTTTAAATTAAATTAAAAACAATCAATTTACGTTGGAACACAAATTTGCAGTACATAATTTAAAATATCGACTCGAAAAAAGGTTTTTTTTTCTCAATATTTTGTTTTTATATTTTTATTTACGTAATCATATTTACATAGAAAATCTGATAATTTAAAATACATATATATAATAGACCCGCAAATAATTTTCTAAGTTACCTCTAAAATTATGAAAATTGATTTTTTTTCATGGCATATACCTCATAATTTAAAACAAAAATAAATAAAATACTTCCCATCAGTACTAGATATTTACTAACTTTTAATTTTAAAAATACATCATTCAGTTTGAATGGGTATTTTGGCCTCAAATCCAAAATTAAGTTATGTATGAAACAAGCAGCGCAGCTGTTCCTCTTAACATTAATGTGATTCTACTAATTATAGTTCAGTACTATCCCACAATATAAAACCAAGGGTCATTATACCCCTATGCCAAAAATCTGTCATAGACACACCTTCCCTATGGTATGAAATTCTAACCTAAGTTTTTCTCTCAAATTCATGTACCATGCCCTGTGAAAGGTTGAAAGCTTTAAAGGGTTATAAGGTAGAACTGTGTATATTCGTTGGGGTTATCATATTGTTGTATCATGTTATTCTTGCCAATATGTTTTCTCTCCCTTAAATGGCTAAAATGGGTACATCTGAAATGAATTAAGGCACAATTGTGCTACAATTTTACAATCGTAAGCCATTTCAGAAACATTACCAAAATTTACAGACCCAACATCTCTTGGGCTAGTCCATAAGGAAACTAGGGAAATATTTATAAATACGTAGACAGTATTAAATGTCAAAGGTGCTAAATCATCGTAATTAGTTTATTTTTGATAATTGTCAAATATAAACAACCTTGAGTTACATATAGAACTAGGTATCAGAGTTAGAATTAATAATAAAGACGGGGAAAATGCCACATGTAAGTAAAATGAAACATTCTGATGGTTTGAAAAAAAACATTGGTAATGTCATTGATTCGACGTGATTTGGCGTATCTAAAAAAACGACATCGGGAGATTAAAATTTGCGGTTGAAAGAAGAGGACAAGATATATGCGGTCATTTTCTTAGGGACAGTTTGTAAATAAATATATATATGGAGCAACATTACTTATATAATTGCAACGTGGAAGAGACCATATTGACATAAAATCCTTACCGTTTGCTCGTTTGAGCGCATTTTCAGGTCTTTGCCCGTATCTAGCCATCTTGAATTATTGGTTTTCAGTCACAACACATGGATCACTTCACAAAAACACGCGTAGACAAGTAATATGTCATGTAATTTCGCCAATTCAGCCGGCAAAAACTGCCGAGAGAATAACTTTGTGGCTGACGCAAGATGGCCGCCAATAAAAAGACATGCGGAGAGAATTCCAAATTCAAACTGGAAGCGGATGTCGCCATAAACAATACACCCATAGAGCACCTAAAAATCGTTTTCAAAAAGTTTTTATCACAAAACATTATTTAATTAGGGGTTGAAAAGCTTGAAAAGAGGGTAGAAAAACGAAATTTCTTTTTGAACCCAGTGAAGCAGACCTGAATTTGATGTGTTTAAAACGAAAATGATTAAATTGAACAAATATATTAAAAGATTGTACTGCACAAAAAGACAGAGACACAAGCAAAATGAAATTAATAATGTACTGATAGTTAATAATTATGCCATAGGATTCAAAGAAAAAAAATACACGTCTGAAATAATGTAGAAGTACCTGGAAAGAAGTACCAACAATATTGTTGTAAATAATGTTTATTTTTAAACGAAATAAATTGTTGTTTCTGGTATTTGGTTTTACAGTAATCTAAATATCAAATTTCGTATTAACTTTTTGAATTTTCTTGTAAGTTTCTGGAATAATGACAATTGTTAAACTAACAATACTTTCTTCAGTAAATGAATAATTATTTTTGTAAAAATTTCCTTTGTGTGAACAAAGTATTTCTAATCAATTTTAATAATAATATTTTTTTCGTAGAAAGCAATTACTTTATGGTTTGACATATTTATTAAATAAAACAAACACTTTATTTTAAGCCAAACATTTATTTTTAAATCAACACCAACCGGTTTCGCTAATTTCAAGCTTCAAGGTAAAATTTAAAGTTAAACAAAAATACATAGAGTGAGTATATATATATACAGTTGAGATATACCAAAGGAAGGAGATAAAATATAAAACGAAGCAATGGAACAAAATGGGACAGCACATAAAAATTTAATTTGTCTTAAAGTCCAATATTATATATATTTCCTGTTAATTCAAAATTTCCCACTTCTTAATCCCTCCTTTCACATTCGGTCTCTTTCTTTTTTATGTGTTGCCCCATTCTTTAAAAATTTAATGTAAATCAAATTTAATAATGTTATTAATAAGCTCTGCAAGTATTTTTAGTTCTTATTATTGTGACAGCATTATTTTTTAAAAACCCTTCCAAATTAAAATCGTGTGGGAGTAAATAAAATCATATAAATAAGTCGACACAATGTTTGAAAATGGTCTTGAACGTCGAAACAGCTGTCACAATAATAAAAATACTTGCAGAACTTAATAATAACATTATTAAATTTGATTTACATTAAATTTAAAAAAAAATTAAATGGAGTTCTACGAATTAAAAACAAAAACAATTAATAATTGCCCCATTCTGTTACATGTAAGTATAATATCTCTGTCTCACTGTTCCATTGTATGGTTTTATATTTTATCTCCTTCCTTTTATACATCTCATCTATATAATATATGCTAACTGTATTTTTAAATTTTACCTTGAAACCAGTTGGTACTGATTTAAATATAAATTAGTGGTTTAAAACGAAGTGCTTGTTTTATTATTTTATAATATGAACACATAAATTTATTTTAAACCACTCTAATTTAATATGATGATGGACCGGTTTCGAAAGTACCCTTTCTTCATCAGGATTACATAGCTAACATTAAGATACAAAATAATAATGACAAAGATACATAAATATTTAGGTGTTGCGAGTGGAAGGAGACCTAAGGGGTAGGGGTTTTCAGGAGGAACAGAGCAGTTCACTGGAAAAATATCTAGAATGGGACTATAAGATAATTTTGCTTGGTTATTCAAAACACAACAAATAATATTTAGGAATTTTCTAATTTTTTGCCTTTATTATTGGTGAAGAATTTGAACCCCAGTATCTTAAAATATGATCGGTTTAAATGAAATGATTGGCAGAAAATAATTGTTATTTAAACATTTTATGATCCCCAACTTTAGCGTTTTTTTTTTTAAATTTCATCTATGGTATTATCAATGTAGAATGCAGGTTTAATGTAAATTTTTTGTGTTAAGGCGATACAATGGGAAGTAATGCAAAATCGTGTGTTTTCAGTTTGATAAATTGATGGCCTAGAAATATCATAGATCATTTAATTAAGTACTGCAAGTAGAACACACTTTAGCCTTTCGTATGCCGTCCAATTTTTTGATGTCTTTTTATAAGACTAGAAAAAAATAAAGTATCAGACCTAAAAAAAATGTTTAAAGTGCAAAATCTCCTACTGACAAACCCTTTTTCCGATATTTATTGTTCATTGTGGCAAATTAAGTTTTTTAGAACATGACCGTAAAACATTTTAATATTTATGCCTGAGCTTTACAAATAAAAATAAAACACGAGCTTTGATGAAGTTTTTTTGCCAATGTTAAACGGGAATTTCGACCTTGTCACCACCTGCATAAGGAGCGCGTGATTTCGTTCGAATTTTAGCAAGTGGACGGCCTTAAGTGAAGAAAAGTTGGATATATACAAAATTCTACACTATTGAAAGGGATATTAAAAAAAATTCTATTATTAGTTGTGAATGTATCGAATAAAAAAAATTTATTGGAAATGAATGGTTTGATGAATTGAAGTAGTTTAAAACAAATTCATGTGTTCATATCATAATTATGGCAAGCCACAAGGTAAATGCTTTTTAGAAATATGTAATAATATTTTGTTTTGATTTCGATAAAATAATAAAATCTACCACTATGTAAAAAAATCAATGTTTTCTAAATGATGTGATAAAAAAGAATTGAGAATAAATTACAAAAGGTGTTAAGCAAGGCTGCGCAATGTCACCGTGGTTATTCAATCTATACATGGATAATTGTATGCAAGAATTGAAAGAGGTGGGCTTGGGCGCGAAAATGAGTAGTCTGCAAGTATGTTGCCTGTTGTATGCTGATGATGCGGTGCTGATTGCTAACAGTATGGAAGATCTACAGTCCCTCGTATCTAGGATGAACGAAGTATGTATGAAGAATGAGCTAATGATGAATGTAAATAAGTCCAAAGTTATGGTGTTTGAAAGAGAGAGTACGAAAACAGTATGCAATATAGTTGTGAATGATGAATACTTGGAGCAGGTCGATGAGTTTGTGTATTTGGGAAGTATGTTTATGAGAGATGGAAAGACTGATAGGGATATTGAAAGAAGGGTGAATGCAGGAAACTCCATTAACGGAGGACTGAACGCGGTTGGCGCAAACAAAAAGTTGTCCAAAGAAGCGAAGCTAGCAGTCCACAATGGAGTGCTGATACCAACCCTGATGTATGGAAGTGAGGCATGGAACTGGCAGAGGAAGGATGAAAGTAGACTGAATGCTGTAGAAATGAGATCTCTGAGACGAATGTGTGGTAAAACCATGTATAATCGAGTGAAAAATGTTGAGATTCATAAAGAATGCAAGGCTGATGTAAGCGCAGTGAGCAAGATTAAGAAAGGGACGCTTAGATGGTATGGGCATGTAGAGCGAATGAACAAAGAGAGGAATGTAAGGAGAATATATGACGCGAATGTGAATGGAAGAAGCCGGGGACGCCCGAGGAAGACATGGCACGATCAAGTGAATCAAATACTCGAGTTGGGTCATGTCAGAAGTCGGAATAACAGAAGAGAATGTATGAGGCGTTGTATGAATGTGAATGAAGTAAGAAGTGTATGCCAAGATAGAGTTGTTTGGCGATCCGTCCTCTCTGTGTACCCCTGCGGATAAACGGCGTGATGGTTACTTAGTTAGTTAGAGAATAAATTAACTTACTCTTATAAATATTAACTCCACACGTCATGTTGTAGGAGATGGGAAATACAGAGGCCAGTAAATCATTCCACCAGCTGTTGAAAACAAGAATGAGTTATAGAAATGACCCGTCCTCTGGTTTTCATGTGGCAAATGTCAACCATGTACAAATGCCGACCTTCCTATTTTTTTTCCTGGCTTTGAGAGGCTAACTTAACTCTGGTGTTGATGGAGCCCACACCGAGCATGTCAATGGAAAGCTTGCTGTAGAGATTGCTTCCGTTGAAGGAGACCATGATTGGGTCTTAATAATTCTTTTTCTCTCTATACACACATATACACGGATAAAGGAAACAAATAAAAATAAAAAAAATTAAAACAAACAAGTCATTTATTAAAAGAAAATCCCAACATTAAAAATAGAAAATAATTACAAAAAATTATATTAATTATTTATCAATATTCTTCTTTCATTATAATGAAATTACATTAACACCGTGCGATACATTTACGCAGCCCTTCAAAGTTCTTTCTTTCAGCTTCTGAAAAGATGGAATAGAAATGCACAGAATTAAAAAAAATGACCAAAGAGTATGAATCAATTCATACAAATTACCGATAGAGCGGTTAGTAGCAGAGTGGACAAATGCGTCGGATTCCCACCCAGGCGTTGAGGGTTCAATCCTCTGTGTGTGAAATGTGATTACCTCCCGAGACAAGTGGTAGTGTGACGTGGTGGCAATGCATGATGTGCCCAAACCATGTTTCTTTGTTAGGGCGTCGGGCCATTCGAAAAATAAATGATACCACTGTTTTAAACTGCCCAACTCTCAGCCTCAATGTATACAAAATGCATGTAAATGTATACAAACTGTATGAAGTGTTCTTACCAAATACATGACATGTAATGACCGAATAAATATGTCAGAGCGAGACAACGGACTGAGAAAGACAAAAGTGTTAGTGTGCGTCGCCGGACGCTAGCTCGCGGCGCTGACCCTCGAGTGAATGTCGAGCGAGGCGCGACCGCGCAGCCAGATCGGTATATGAGCGAACCAAACGTTGCCTTAGAGGGGTATTTATACCCATTCAATTACCCCAACAATTCTGGCTCTATCGCTCCGCTCTCGCTGATTTCTGCCTCTACACGCCTTCTTTGATTTAACCTTTATCTTCCCTGGACTCCCCGGACTACCGCCTCCCACTGTACCTAGACCCGTGCATCGTCACACGGATAAGGCTCCCCTAGCTCTACACATAATTCTGCGCAAATTGAATTTTTTGCACAAAATTGTATTTGTGCAAAATTGTACAACGGTCCGAAATAAGGTTTTTTGCAAATTGCACAAAAGTCATAGTGTCTTTCCCCCTTGCAACGGGATCGATATGGATTGTGCTTTCTCTTCTTCTAGCAGGTAGTGAAAGAAGAAACATTTTCACCTATCCGCAGACCGGGACCAGCCGCCCCACTAGTCTGCTTGTGTGCCTCATCCGTCTGACACACTCTGCTAGCAACATTTCCCACGTATAATGACGGTAGAAGGAATTAAAGTATTGCGCCATTAGTAACCCGGGAATGTTTGTTCTGTTTGAAAATAAAAAGTTTTTTTAAATTACCCTTGCAAAGAGGTCCGCCATTAGTAGGTTTGTTTTCTTCAACTGTTCCTTTCTAAGGTCAAATTTCTTGTTGACAATTTCAGGAAGTTTCTTGTACTGACGAGCTGCATTTTTCACCATCTCATTTGCATCAAAACATCTGTTCCCACCTATAAAAAAAATAAAAAAATAATACGAGAAATTAAAACATGGAAATCAAGAGAAAAATGTATTTATGTTAACAGTCCTCATTACTGCGGTGATAAAATTACTGTACAAAATACGATAAATTTAATAAATGATTTAACCCGTGGAACGCCAACGCACCATAATGCTTATAGACATTACTCTGTTCAACGTCAATGAGCACTATGGAGCCGATTCAGAATGGTCACATTCTGAAGGGATTTTGAGCCTTAAATGTGTTCATAAAATATTCATCTTTTTTTAAAATTCAATTGGCAATTGAATAATACCAAAAATAAAATTAATAAGAATAATAATAATATAAATGTATAAATTTGTCTTGAACCAACTTTATTTAATATAATAATCTCGACCGGTTTCAGAAGTACCCTTCCCTCGTCAGCTGACTAACAAACCATCACGCCGTTTTCTCCGCAGGGGTAGGCAGAGAGGACGGACCGCCAAACAACTCGATCTTGGCATACACTTCTTGCTTCATTCACATTCATACATCGTCTCATACATTCTCTTCTATTATTATGACTTCTGACATGGCCTGCCTCAAGTATTTGATTCTTGATCGTGCCATGTCTTGCTCGGGCGTCCCCTGCTTCTTTGTCCATTCACATTCGTGTCATGTATTTTCCTAACACTCCTTTCTTCGTTCATTCGCTCTACATGCCCAAACCATCTAAGCGTCCCTTTCTTAATCTTGCTCATGACGCTTACACCAGCCTTGCATTCTTTATGAATCTAAATATTTTTCACACAATCATACATGGTTTTACCACACATTCGCCTCAGAGATTTCATTTTTACGGCATTCACTTTACTTTCATCCTTCCTCTGCCAATTCCATGTCTCACTTCCATACATCAGGGTTGGTATCAGCACTCCATTGTGGACTGCTAGCTTCGCTTCTTTGGACAACTTTTTGTTTGCGCCAACCCTGTTCAGTCCTCCGTTAATGGAGTTTCCGGCATTCACCCTTCTTTCTATATCCCTATTGGCCTTTCCATCTCTGGTAAACATACTCCGCAAATATAGAAACTCACCGACCTGCTCCAAGTATTCATCATTCACAACTATATTGCACACTGTTTTCGTACTCTCTCTTTCAAACACCATGACTTTAGACTTACTTACATTCATCATTAGCTCATTCTTCATACATACTTTGTTCATCCTAGATACGAGGGACTGTAAATCTTCCCTCGTCAGGAATATACTAAAACTAAACTACGGTATAAAACCTCTAGTTACCCCTTCCCCTATGGTCGGCTCGCACTCCAACACCTAAATATTCATGTATATCTATCATTATTTTACATTGTAGTTTAGTTTTAATATATTCCTGACGAGAGAAGGGTACTTCTGAAACCTGTCGAGATTATTATATTAAATACAAGCGGTTTAAAACAAATTTATAAGTTTATATTATATTTAAGACAAGCTAAAAAGTAAATGCTTTTTAGGAATATGTAATAAGAATAACTTTGTATACACCACTGTTTAATATATAAATATCAGCATGTTTCGGAAGCGAAGCTTCTTTCATCAGGATAGACAGTATAATAATAATAATTGAATGATTTGTATAGCGCCATTTTTGTGAAAAATCACCTCAAGGGCGCTATATATAGTATATTCTAATTTTAAGTTATTTTTATTAATAATGACAATACAAAGTTATTTTTATTAACAACTAGCTGATGTGTACCTGGCCTTGCTCGGGTACAATAATTGATTTGACAGCGAAAGTAACTATCTCCAAATAAAGAAACATTCATTTTAATATTTTATTTCATTCCAAACGTTCATTTTTTCAAAATATATCTATATCATAAAGTTCTTAAGTAGGTACCTACTCGTGTTTTCCATTTTGAAAATATTCTACCCAAAAAAACCTTCATCCTTTGAATATGCAATCTGTGGCTAACCAGAGTGTTATATCTATGGGCTAACCTAAATAAAACATGGCAGGTTCAATGTTTTTCATACTAATTTTAAAACGTTATAGCAACAGTTTTACATATTGGATTTCATTCAAACTACTTTCTAAACCTTCCCGGCACTAATAAAAACAAACTGTACTATTTTCAGCGAAACCGGTAGAGTATTTTCGAGAACATTGAGGATAAACAAACCTACATTGATTTTCATATATACTACAAAGCAATTTTACTTTTATTGAAAAATTAACACTATGTTTAAAATATTCTCATTTGTCACACGCGTTTGTTGCGCGCAAAAAATAAATAATATTCTGTCACTGTGAAAAATATTTCCAGTTTTCAAAGTTATATTACTGTATTTATTTTACAGGAAAACCTGGTATTATTTTATTTTTATTGTGAAGGGCACTTATTTAGCTTGATGGAAATAGTAAAACGTCAAAAATATTTTTGTATTTTTTTTACTTTTTTTTTTGTAACATGAGAAAGAAAAGAAAAAACCATTTCTCTAAATATATGAAGCTATTCTGGGGAAACTACCTATGATATATACATACAATTTTTATTAATACATACATAAACACATTATCAGGGGCACCATTTACAAAAGCATCATTTTACAAAAAACAAGTCAGAGATTACACTCAGCTGGAGCGCACGGAGCGGGAAAAGAGGAAACTGTTCCAGTTTATAGCAATTCGTCGCCTGAAAATCCCGGCCTTTAAAATGTTAAGCCATAAAATCTGACAACTCTGCCACCCTAACATAAATATATCATTCCATTGATTTCTAATTTATATTCGCTAAATAAAGTCAACAACCTACGATATCTCCTAGACAGGCCATGTGGATCTCAAAAATGACACCCAAACCAAAATGAATTATTAATTATTTTTATTGAGATTTAAAAACCTCATTTTAATATTTAATCATTGTAGAAAATAATATTAACATAATCTAAATGAAACATGAATACGGAAAAAAGGACAGAAAATAAAAAGATTTCAGTCGCATCCGGGACTTGATATCCGGGGCAACCGCTTAACCAACTTAGCTAATGAGACCAGTTCAATGTATGTCATCTTTATCGATATATATTTTCTGTCGATTTTCCGTTTTCATGTTTCATTTAGGCTATGTTAATATTATTTTCTACAATGATCAAAATAAATTGGTTCCCGAAAACATTAATCAAAAAGAAAGTGTATTATCTCATATTTAAAAGATCGCAAGAAGCAATGCTTGTTACCCTTTGTTGGTCTACATCGAGCAAACTTGTCTCGCAGCAAGTTTGCATCAACAAAGTGGCTAACTATATCGAAATCATTTTTCAAACATAAAATTGAGACAGTTAGAGATATTTAAGATAGGGACTCTCACTGACTTATTGTTGACAATTTAATCAGCTATAAAAATATGTACATCACGGATCGTTTCGAGCGAGCGTTTAAAAAAAATGAACAATTGATAAATTGCAAAATTTCTCTGGGTTTATGATGTGCGAATGTATTCAAGTTACAACAGTAGTTTTGTCAAATATCTTGATCATTACGATTAGCTGAGATCTTTGATTGAATCACATAATTCATAATACTTTTGCAAGAATTTGGTAGCTCGTATGGAGGATAATTATCAGGTAAAAAGAGTTGATGAAGTGCATGGTTTTATTTGAAAATAATTAACTTACATTTGGGTATTTCGATGCCATGTAATTGAGCAATGCATTCAAGATCACTCAATTTAATATCTTTTATGTTAGGCATTGAGCACACACCTAGTGAAAGGAGTTTCCTGGTATCTGCGTCTTGTTTTTGTCTAGAAAAACATATACAATGGTTAATCATTTTTTTTTATAAATACAACTCCAGAGGCTGGACTAACTATGGACGGATGCCATTGATGTAGCGTAGGACAGGTCCTACGAGGTCCCAGGTCCCAGGTCCCAGGTCCCAGGAGGTGCCTTCTCGATGCGATGGGTCCCCGCTCCGAGTAAGACAAGGGGGAAGATGATGAGAATGAGGTTAATAATATATATGTTTTAATTACTAAAATAATAAAACAATATGAAAACATTATAAATTATTACGCTTTGAGAGTTAAATGGATATTTCAAGGCTCACTGTCAAAATGACATCATGGGTGGAAAATAGTTGTGTTAACCTAGAAATTTCAGATGGAAAAAGCTTACTTACTGGCTTTTTAAAAAAACATACATATCTAGCAGTGACACCTTGCAAGGGATCCTGTTTTCTGTACTGTGGGAAAATATAGCGCCATCCAATTCGATGATGATAAAATAAAACTAAAATGTATCGTAGATTAATAATTTCGAGTACAAACCTCATTTTGTGGATTCCCCTCAAACATTCCTGTCTCTTTTCTGTGCTCCTAATAAAATCCGGTCTGCCCCTCCGCAGAAATTCCTCCACCGTCAAGTTGTACTTCTTGTTTTGTTCAGGCACTCCGTTGCACTTGTCGGAACCCTCGGAAGAGGCCCGGCCGGAAGACGAACCTTCGGAAGACGAGTCTCCGGAACGATCGCTGTTCAGACTGCTGAGCTCTTTGATCTGTTCATCGGTCGAGCCTTTCTCCTCGCAGAATTCCTCACTTACAACACGAAGTGCCTGCCGCACGTTTTTTTTACTGTTACATTTATTTCTACCAAGTTTTGGAACTTTGACAACAATTTCTTCCAGAGAAATGTTTCTATATGGCATCGATTCATCCAGTAAACTATCGCTCGATTCAATTACGAGATTATACGCCACCGCTTTCGGTAATGCTTTCTTATTTTGAACTGTTTTCATCATTTCAAAGCGTGCATTTTTTTTCTGTTCACATTCCAAACATAATTTGAGTCCTACTGTGAGTATGGGATTTTTACATTTGGGACAACATTTTGGGACATCACTATTTGTCTGTTCTTTTGAAATTCTATCACGACTTCTTGACACTCTTCTAGCCGAAGTACTAGTAAAAGGCTCAGACTCTCCAACGTTTACCTTATTGACTTTAGCACACTTTTTCTTTTCTCTTTTTCTTGGCGTGCAGTCAGTATGAGGATTTTGATTCCTGCAATGGCAACACGATGCGCTCTTCAAATCCGCATACTTCTTGATGATGTCTTCATATTCTTTCGCAAAAGCAAGTCTGACTTTTTGAATTAGCTGATCAGATATGTGTGAAGCTTTGGAGTAGGTTTTGGCAGAGTCTGATGACTTAGAAGTGATTGCTCCGTCTGTAGATGGTTGTGACGGTGATTGAATTTCTTCTTCAAAACAAGGCTTTTCTGTATCAGCAGCCTGTCTAGGAGTTACAAACGGAGATGTGTAGGCATTAACTAAAACAACCTTCTTCATATATGTCTCTTTTCTACGAGGGGATTTGCTTCTACTTTGATTTGAAGTCACTACCGTCTCCTTAGGGGTGGTGGCGGATTTACTACAGTCCTCACAGAAACATTCTTCCTCATGTTGTGCGGGGATGCATTTGGGTGCAGGAACATGTCTTAACTCGGCATATCTTGGTTGCAACGTGATGTTATTGACACTATCCATAGTTTCCTTAGGATGTTTGTACAAACTTATGACCACAGGTGATTCAGAACAAGGAATTGTACTCGGTTGGTCAGGACATGTATTACATTGAATAGATGTTTTAGCAGGAATTCTCTGAAATCCTTTTTTCGCTATTAGTTCATTATTGGAGCCAACATTATGAGTTGGTCTGTGAGGACTTGTACTTGATCTGTGAGGATTTGTAGTTGGTTCAAAAAGTCTTGTACTTTGTTTGCGAGGACTTGAACTTGGTTCACAAGGTCTCGTACTTTGTCTGAGAGGACTTGTACTTCGTCGGCGAGGACTTCTACTTCGTCTGTGAGGACTTGAACTCGGTTTACAAGGTTCCGTACTTTGTCTGCGGGGACTTGTACTTGGTCTGTGAGGACTAGAACTTGGTTCAAAAGGTCTTGTACTTGGTCTGTGAGGACTTGAACTTGGTTCAAAAGATCTTGCATTTGATTTGCGAGGACTTGTAGTTGTTTCAGAAGGTCTTGTACTTGATCTATGAGGACTTGTACTTGTTCTGTGAGGACTTGTACTTGTTCTGTGAGGACTTGTGCTAGTTCCGTGAGGACCTTCACTCGCTTCACCAGATCTTGTACTAGTCCTGCGAGAACTAGTACTCACTTTGCAAAGACAACCTGCAGCTGTTTTAGTTGGCATTCTTTGAGAACCTTTGGAAGTATTTTGTTCGACATTTGTACCAGGGCTATTAGCAGAATTTGCATTCTTCGATAAAGAATATTTCATAACAAGATCGTCATACTCTTTCATGAATGACTGCAGAACCTTACATTTCTGATACTTCTCATAAACACTTTCTAATTTTTTCAGTTCCCGAGCTACCGTTGGCTTAGTGCAAGAGATTGAAGAGCTGGAGCTGATCAGATTACTGCGACAACAAGGACACAAAATTCCCAAATCCACGCACTTATGGCAGTTCATGGAAGTCGGAGTCTTCAAAGGTGGTGGAGAAATTTTACAGGTGCAACTTTTATCACAGCGATTATGATTATTATTAGATGATGCAAATTCAACAGCGTTCGTCTTTTGAACATAGTGAAATTTTACTCTACTTTGGTCAACATTTTTTGAAACTTCAATACTGCGCCCCGAAGATGCTTGTGGATTTCTGCTAAGCGTACTTTTTGGGTTGCTCCCAGGAGATGTGGAGCGACTTAGAGAGATATACTTTGAAGTGCTCGAAATCCTTTTCCCGCCACTTTTGGGATACGAGGAGTGACCAGAATCCAGATCCTCCACATTGTTCAGTGTACTTTCGCACGATTCATCAGAACTCTTGGCCAAATTAAGCGGCGGAATGCGCCCGTAATCCGGTGAAGTTACCGAGTAATAGGTAAGGATTGGCGGCTGACTTTCTTGAAGAACTGGAGTTGGTTTTTTGGAAGTTCCCCTGTCTCCACTAGCACCTTCATCTTGAAGAGGACTACACGGGGAAGCAATATTGTCACTTTTTAACATTTCATTGCCAGGGGATTGTATGTAGTCATCGTCACTCTTCAACAGTTCCTGATTTTTAAGAACATGCTTATTTTCAAGTTTGAGCTTCAAAATAGTAAGTTGTAATATTTCATCATTAATAATATTCAGCTGATTTTGAGTATCGGTGGAACCGACTGAAGATGCCGCCGTGTAAGCCTTTTTGATTTTGGATATGCTGACGGCTAAATTTTCTTTTAATTTAAGCTCTCTTTGTTTCATTTTAAGAATATCTTGTTTTTGAAGTCGTTGCTTTTGTTGTTCCTCTTCGTGTTGTTTAGCTAAGATATACTGCTCGTAAAATTCTTCTGATTTCGTTCTGCCTTTTTTGCTTTCAACTTTGGAACTACCACTGGAAACTTTAGGAGTTGATGAAAACATAGTATAAGTGCTTTGAGACATTTCGGAAGATTTAGTTTTATGATTTTTTGAAGTACTGGATCGACTCTCCGATACATTTTCATTTGGCAAAGCCAGTCCACTATCCGGTTGTGAAGATTTGGCTTTTTGTTCAAGATAGTCCGAGTAACTCAGAGACACTGGAGCACTTTTAACTGACCTAGTGAAACTACTAGATTCTACTAATTTGTTGACCACGGGAGCATCGAGAGTCAAACACCTGTCGATGGGTGACTTACTATCTGGCAAATGAGTTATTTTTGCTGGCAAAACAGCAATTCTTTCTGGCATATATGTAAAATTATCCGGAAAATATACTTTTTTTTCTGGAAAAACAGTTTCCTTTTCCGGAGTCATTGTATCTTTTTCAGGAACTGCGTGTATTTCGGCTACAGTGATCTGAGGTTGCTCAACACTGTGAATATCAAGATCTTGACTTATGACATTGTCTGGATTTTCACTGTGTGATATTTTCTCGTCTGATATTGAAGCCAAAGTGAGTTTGTCAGAACTAGAAACAGCGATCTGTTCACTAACTTCATCTTCTGGATAGTCTTGCGTGACTAATATCTTCACAACCTTTTTGATGAGCTTCTTTTTCAATTCTGGGTTCTTGTGTTTTATATTGACAAGCTTACTGATTAGGTCAACGGTTGTGTTTAGGTCTTTGTTGAAGGGTGAAGATCCGTCATACATCTTTAAGAAGTCAACAGTATTGTTGGAATTAGACCCTGAATCTTGCATAGACGAAGCGCTATTTAAACCTGGACTGAAATCAGGAATACTGTTGGTATTTTGACTCTGCTCCGGTGGTGACGTTTTGTTTTCAAACATATGACCAGGCATGTATTCGAAACTCTCCGCTCCAGTTAAATCGCTACATTTAGTCGAGGCTTCTGTGACCATACCAAACATTTTGGCACTCTGATCTTCATCTTCTGAATCAAAACAGTCCATAGTTTCTTTATCGGGTGAGGTAAATAAATTTTGAGTTAGTTTTAAGAAAGAGGAAGACTCTGTCTTTTTCTTGCGCCTCTTCGCGGAGTAGGTTTTCGGTTTACTGGTGTTTCGTAAAACATTGAGAATGATCGGGGTCTTAGATAAAATATTGGACAGATACAATTCATCATCAATATCTTGGAATGTCTGGGCAGAAGTAGAAACTCTTTGCCTTGCAGAGGTTTGAATCTCTTTATTACTTGTTAAAATTTCAGGGGATTTTGAGTCAGTCGAAGTAGTCATTTTGCTGTGGTTGGATTTTGAGTCAATTGAAGAACTCATTTTGCTGTGGTTAGATTTTGAGTCATTTGATGAACTCATTTTGCTGGGTTTTGATTTTGAGTCAATTGAAGTGATCATTTCATTAAGAGGAGAAGGTACTTTAAAACCTATATCAGGATTCTCTGTCACTATATTAAAACCAGGCGTTTCAAAATGAAATACCTTTTCACGAGTCATTCTATAAACATTACTAGATTCCGCATTATCATTTATGTTAATAGTATCTTTCGGCAAATCAAAAGACAACTTTTTCGTCATATCAATTGAGACATTTGCAGATCCTTCAGTGTTTTTGTAGTCTAACTTAAACGTCCCAGAGTTTCTCATACGTTTGATGACGGTTTTCTTACAGGATTTTATGTTAACAGATCTTCTATTGGCTGGAGTTCGACAGTGCTGTTTCTTCGTCACATTGTATGTTGCCGAGGTCTTTTCATTTTCCATTTCTGGGGTAGAATGAGCTTTTGGGACTCCCATCTTTGCAACATTCTGCAATTCTACATCGATCTCTGGTTTGGTATTGTCTTTAGTGTCGCTGGTGGCTTTTTTGTAGTTTAACCGGCTCCGGAGGGCGATTTTTTCCAGAGTGCTGAGATTCTGTTGGGAGAATGCCCCGTGTTCTGCATTGGCATAGCCCACATCAGCCATGGAGTCCCACTCCAGTCTCCGTGTGATGCTGCTGCCGGGGGACACCGCTTTCGCTGCAGAATGGTCCAATTGTGTTTCATCTGTAATAACCAGACAAAAACATTGCTTCTTGGGGAAACACTAAATATAAAAGCTAATATATTTACATTCGACCTGATTTAGTTGGATACCCAAAGCAGGTACTGACTTACTCCATTTTAAACACAAGTTATGCTTGATAAAAAGGTCAGTATATTTACATAGGTTCTTTAAAAAATAAGCTAATGACATTACAAACTTACAGAAACGTTATTGTCTAACAAAGCAAACATACGAGGTGTGTTCAAAAGAAAAGGTGAATTTTGAATTTTCGCGGGCTGTGTACATTCGATTATGGATTTTTTGTTGTTGTTGTTATGTTGGTACACATATGTTTATCATATGTTAGCATTATCAGCCATTTTGGATCAGTGCTTTGTTTTTGACAACTGGAAAGGTTAGTCACGTTTTTGGGTGTTCTTCGATTTTTTATTTAGGTTCGTTTTCTGAGGCATCATCAGTCCGATTGAAGTGAAATTTTAGATTCGCTTTATTTTCTGTCATTATCAGCATTTCTTCAAAAAAAAATTTTTTATTCTTTTTAGAAAAAAATTGGTAATAATTGTTAATCCTATGGAGGAATTTCATAGTTTTGGTAGGAACTTGATAGCTGTTTTCTGGGGCATCATCAGTCCGATTAAAGTGATATTTCAGATTTGCTTTGTTTTCTATGTCCTTATCAGCATTTCTTCAAAAAATCCAAAAATCGATGTTTTCCGATATTTTACAAAAATTTTTTTTAGTAAAAAATCAAAGAAATAACAAAACGTGACTAACCTTTCCAGTTGTCCAAAATAAACCACTGATCCAAAATGGCTGATAATGCTAACATATGATAAACATACGTGTACCAACATAACAAAAAATAAATCGATAATCGAATGTACACAGCCTGCGAAAATTAAAAATTCACCTTTTCTTTTGAACACACCTCGTATAATGTGGCGTGAGTAACAAACACTCACATGTTTCCAGTAAAATTTTAATTCAAACGTTGGTCATATATGACAAAGATAGATATTCAAATAATATGTGTGTGTGAACGAAATAGACATAGAACTGCGTGTTGAATGCTACATTCTACATTACGGGTGTGAATTAGATGTAAGGTGATAATTTTTTTTAAACAATTACATTTTTCTGAGTCTTTTTTTCCAGGTTTTATGATATTTGGAGGTGTCAACCGATTCTGATTTCACGATAACCGATTTAATGTCGCGATTGGCCCACTTTCTGAAAATGCGTGGTGCAATTTTTAAGAAATAATTATTATTAGACCTGTGAATTTTTAGTGTACTGGTTTGGGATAACGACTAACCGTGACCGAAGCCCAAAAAACAGTACTGTATTGGTAAAATCAATAGGAATAGTCCCCTTAATATGTTATTCCTTCAAGCTGACGAATACGGAATGCTATATGAGACGACCTAGTGTCAGTAGGTTGTCCTTCTTATACTATGCGGTGCTACGTTCGCTATCTCATTTTCTCCAATGGCGTTAAAATCTTCAGGAAACAATCGAGATGATTGTATTATTATTTATAATACAAGTAATATGAGTGTATTTATGAATGAAAAGTTATTTTTTGTTTTTACTAGTGTTGCCATGTAATGTCTTATCACACACAAAGGCATTTATTTAATTGGAGATATAACACGACCTCAGGTTGCAGTTGCCGTTAAATACTAAATCTGATCCAAAGTAGGACAGTTAGCGTACCTTTTGCTTGCCCCTCTGAGAGCTCTACAAGGTAATAAAATTTTCAGCCATTACATAATGAAACAAATTAAATTCATAAATGATAACAAACATTAACAACAAAAAGCTGGGACATACCATCAACTCCGAGGTAGGAACTGTATTTGCTAGCAGATTTGTCACTTCTATCTGAGGTAGTGTGGGTACCCCTAGGGGGGCTATTTGGTTGGAACATGTTAATTTGAATGGCTGGAGTGTCACCAATATTGTGAACAGTTGGATAGTCGAATTTGGATGGTTTCTGAAAAACAATATGCAAAGAAATGTTGGTAGATTATTTAATAAGATAATCTATTGTAACCATTTATTATATTGAAGAGATTATTTTTAATTCCCTAGCAGAAATACTATATTGTATATCCAAATCTCCTGCACATTACAGGAAAAAGAAACATATTTTTACAATGTCTGTGGTAAAAATGTGAGATTTGCTCCTGGACTCAGAGGGGTCAAGGTTAAAAACTAGATCGAGTTTCAAGTAGTCATTAATTTCGTAACACAATTTCGTTTGCAGATACACACAAAAATATAGAAAAGGCTAAGATCGAGGGTTCAAGGAATTTTTAGAAATGGTCTGGTAAATTGAAATATAATAGTCAAACAATAAATTACTTCAGGGGCATACCTTTATAGGGAATGGTTTTAAATTTAAAGATTTGAAGGAAGTGTCTTCGGGATATTTCTTTTCACCAGTCACAGATATAGAGACGAGTTCCTTCAATGCATTGGCTTTCTTCTGACATTGGCTGTGGTCATCATTTTGAATCAAACAGCGAGCCGTTGCAAATTCAGTCCGGTCCGTTGTTATATTTGAATTAGTTCCAGATCCATGAGAAAAGAAATACTGTTCTAAGTCTCTGTTTTGTCCAAACCTTTTGTAATAATCTAAAATTTGGGAATTAACTCCTCCTTTCACACTGTGTAATTTTGCATTATAACGCGACGATGGATTTTCGCCCAAATCCATAATTTTTTTATCGAAATTTAGTTTGAATGTTACTTAGAGAGACCCTTGTTATGTTTCTAGTTATCTGTGGCATCTCCATAACTTAAAGACACGTAAAGTGCACGAGGAAACGTATAATAACAAATCAAAATCAAACATGAAAAAACGGTTTTACAAAATGACATTTTGTTTGAAAGTAGATTTGTTGTTGTTCGACAATAGACAATTGACTAAAAATAGAAAATCATCGATAATCAAGAAAAAGGTAAATGACTGTTGCTTTGTACTAGATATTTATTAAAACATTAATTAAAAAATATATATCATTCAGTTTGGATTGGTATTTTGGCTTCAATTCGAAAATTAAGTTATGTATGAAACAGGCACCGCAGCCGTTCCTCTTAATACTTTTTCTAATTTATAAAATTTCAAATTTATCTAATTGAAAACAACTTATATTTGTTTATACAAAATTTCAACTTTTATTTATGTCATAAGAACTATTTGTTTCCAAAATATAATTGGTAAATTCGATTACATTCAATTAAATATTATTAACAAAATATTTTTTGAAAGTTATTTCTTAAATTAACTAAATTTATTATGTTATTAATGTACATTTTAATAGTAAGAACTATAAAAAAATATTTTTTTATGCCTTGTCAATCTTGATTTTAATAAAATAAAATTCTTTGCTGTCATAATTTTATCTATTTTATATATTGTAATAATTTTTTTTTCAATTATTTCAAGATTTTTAAGAGCCCGGGGACGCCCGAGGAAGACATGGCACGATCAAGTGAATCAAATACTCGAGTCGGGCCATGTCAGAAGTCGGTATAACAGAAGAGAATGTATGAGGCGTTGTATGAATGTGAATGAAGCAAGAAGTGTATGCCAAGATCGAGTTGTTTGGCGGTCCGTCCTCTCTGCCTACCCATGCGGCGAAACGGCGTGATGGTTAGTTAGTTAGTTTTTAATTAATTACTTATTTACTTTCATCACTTATTGTTAATTTTTGTAAATAATCTATTTGCTCGTTATTTGTCCTTACTTTTCATTATTTTTAGTATATTGTTTGTGCTGATGAGGAAAGATGAGCTTCTCAAACATGCAGATTTTTATATCTTAAAAACTGTGGTTTAAACAAAGTAATTCTTATAATATAAACGTATAAGTTTGTAACAATTATTTTTATAAACAATAATTATTAGCCTGAAACACTCATCCAAATTGAAAAAAACCTTTCCGAGCAAAGATAAATGTCGCCGACAGGACTCGAACCTGTACCCTTCTGATGTCCGGTCAGATGCTCTACCGTTGAGCTACGTCGGCTTATCGCAAACCCGCCAAGTTAATCAATATATACTAGTGTTTCATTCAATAATTACTGTTTTTAATTAAAAAAAAATTTACTGCCATCTATTTGAGGGATTTAGCCGTTAAAAGCCTTTCTCATACTAATAAAGTTGGTTGTTTACAGGTGAAAATATAATAAAAACAGTAATTATTGAATGAAACACTAGTATATATTGATTAACTTGGCGGGTTTGCGATAAGCCGACGTAGCTCAGCGGTAGAGCATCTGACCGGACATCAGAAGGGTACAGGTTCGAGTCCCGTCGGCGACATTTATCTTTACTCGGAAAGGTTTTTTTCAATTTGGATGAGTGTTTCAGGCTAATAATTATTGTTTATAAAAATAATTGTTACCCTTTGCGCTATGCACAAAAATCTTGTCTTAAGTTTTTAAGAACTTTATTTTATCAATTAATATTATAAGTTTGTTTTGAATCACTTCAATTCAATACAATAATCTCTTATTAGTCTTATTAAATGAATATCTTTTGTTTGAGGCTATTTGAACTTGAGCGAGTAACTTGTAATAAATGGAATTGGTGGTTAGGAACTTACGAAGCACCAATAATTTGATTTTTATTACAAAAATAAAAAAAAACATAAAGTAAAAGTATGCTTTTATTGCTCGCAGAAAAAGAGGGCTGAGCAAGTACTATCACTATTTATTATTTGTACTGGCAAGAATTTTTAAATAGCTGTCAAAAAGACGTTCATGACGTTTGTGTGTTTCTTTACGCAGTTTTTCGAATACTGTTAATGTATAATATGGATTGTTAATGAAATAAACAATTAAGCAGTATTGTTTTTCAGCAAAATACAAATTGTACACAGATTTTGATTTAATTACCTCTTCAAAATGTCACGAAAAAATACAAGACTGGATGCCAAAAAAGTGGTGAGTTAAATCTGTCCAACGATGTTGGGCATTGAAGTGAACTAATATCTAGTTCTAATGTTAATTTTCTTTCAGAATTCAGAATTACTGACGCTCACTTATGGAGCTTTGGTGGCGCAGATGGTCAAAGATATCGAGAATGTTGATGATGTCAACAAACAATTGGAGAGAATCGGTTACAACATGGGTGTAAGGCTGATAGAGGATTTTCTCGCCAGAACTAGTACTGGCCGTTGTATGGAGTTAAGAGAAACGGCTGACAAAATTCAACAGGGCTTCCGGTATATTATTTATTTACCGTATTTCTTTACTATACTATTTGTTCACTGCTAGTTAAGTCTTCCATCATTGCACTGTCAACTTTTTTGCTCATAATGATGGCAGTATGAGGAATTTGAATACTGTTAGGTCAAAACGATGACTCCAAAACCAGAGAATACTCTCATCCTGGCTGTAGCCCAGTGAACAGCGTTCACGTGTACATATCGATGGTACCAATGTAAGGTGTTGAATCTGCATTTTGTGAGATTTACAGGAGAGTGAAAATAGATTTGACTTTCTATCAGTTTTTGAATTTCTTCAGTTTCCATCATTTTCTTTCCAATAAAACTAGAATTTAGACGTAAATTCAGCTTTTTTGGTATCATCTGAAATATATATGTTTTTTAATGTGACACCTCACAAGACCGCCCCTTTACGTAGCACACACAGGGGAACTATATCGCCACCCGGTTGGGCAAAAGGAAAAGGCCCGGATTCAATGTAGGAGGAAAAAAAGATGTCGGTAGCTCATTCCAGATACGAGGCGACTTACACAAAAACGAGTCGGCAAAATGGCCCGTTCTCATGAAGCCAACATCAACTCTGAACGGGTGTTCCGCTTGTGTCCATCGAGTTCCACGCACATGCACCGGCGCGGAGGGGATCAACGCTGACAGCCCCTTCGAGAATAAATTGTGTAGTTTAAAGACAATAAAAGAAAATCAAAATTTTGTAGATTCAACACCTTACGTCTGGACTGTCGATATTTATTAATGTTTTTATTTTTTGTATTATTTCTGTTTTACGCTATCTTGGTTTTTATTAACGTATTACTCTTATGCATTCTTTTTATGTGACATACGGACTATTGGATCCACTGATTTGTTGCACTGAAGTAAATAGTGTTTATTTTTATTTTTTTAGTACTGTCTGCGAATAAAAATAATCTATTTTTCTAAAGATAACTGAAAATGAAAACCTTTTGGTTTTTTTTTAGGTTATATCTGAACATGCAGCCCTCTGTGTCCTCGTGGAGTAGCTCTGGGGACGAGTTTTCCCTGATTTGGGAGCAGTGCCCCATATCCGAGTGGGTGGAGCTGCCGGCGGAGGTCAAGGGGCTGAAGTACTGTAACCTGCTGTGCGGGGCGCTGCGGGGGGCCCTGGAGATGGTGCAGCTGGAGGTTCACTGTTGGTTTGTTCAGGTCTGTAAATTGTGATGGAGTTTACCCTCATGTGATCCATCACTTGTATTTCTTTACTAGCTCAGGTCGGCCAAGACTGATGCATCTAATATGAGGGATTGTAAAGTGCCAATCTGTCAATGGACTGGGATCCTAGGATTTACCAGTAAACACTATTTTCATATAAAATAGGTTGTGGGTTTGAATCCAGGCATGCGCAAGTAAATTTTATTTTATCATTGAAGATAACATTAACAAATCTCAAATGAAATATGAAACAGAAAAAGACACAGTAAGGAAAAGTTTTTCTGTTTCATATTTCATTGGAGATTTGTTAATATTATCTTCAATGATAAAATTTTTACAATGGGGTTTATAAGTTTAATTTTGTTATTACAATAATTAAAATTTTTATAAAATTAAAGGGATGAGGGATATCCGAGAGGAATTTTTTTTAAAAACGAAATAATAATAAACTTATTACGCAATACGTTAATTATTGTATTTTTTTATTTTTAAATTTACATGGGATTCATTTATCAAAATCAAAACAGAAAACAACTTTCAGAAAACACAAAATTTACACATGGATAGCGAACAAAGGCATTATCTACTGCAGACATATAATAAGAACATCTGCAATATAACAACAAACTACACGTCGATATTTTTCACTATTTCTTTTATCATTTCTCAAACTTCTACAAAATAATGACAAACTTCACGCTCTATTTTTTCACCTTTTTCCTCATTTCTTTTTTTTTTAACTCATCTCCTTATAATTTAGGATATTAAAATTATTTTAATTAGCTTAGTGAGGTGGTTTATACCAAATCTTATTTTTTTTTAATATATATATATATATGTAGATTATTATTTTTATATTTATTTTCTTTAACTTATATGTATTTGTAAAACACTATACGTAATTATTTATTTTTTGATTTATAATAATAAAGTTAAAAATAAATAAATAAAAGATTGTATTGACTTATGTATGTTGTACAAAATATTAAAAATATGAATATAATTTCATTAAGTGGAGTAAAATAATTGCAATCCTTTTCCGGTACGAACTTAACCAAAGTTTTGTAATTCGCATTTAAAAAAATATTAAAGTTAGTGCTTATGAGAAATAAGGAACTCCAGTCCATTTTTTTTATTATTGTTTTTTTTTTTTATCAATGACGTTCAAACTTTAATACCAGTATATTTCGTGTTTTTCTAAAGTTAGTTTTCATGGTTAAAATAAGTTTTTCAAATGCCGCCAAAACGCTCCAAATCTATGTCCGGTTAGTTTTGAGGTTAGAATGTCAAATGTCAAAACAAGGATAAGCTTTATTGTACAAAATTGTATTCATGGTAAACCATAACTAAACATAAGTAATAAAATTATGTACCTTTTTAGAAACTTTAACTCAAAGAATAATAATAGTATTTATTGACCATTAACGTTATCATAAAATCCGTATTGTTAATTGGTTTGATCATGAATACTGCAATTTCTTTCATGAATAATAGTTGTTTATATATAGAGCTTAAAGTCACCCAAATTAAGTTAAAATTTTGCCATAAGTAAAACAAATTCATTCAATTTTTAATTATTAATTATTTTATTGAGATTTAAAAACCTCATTTTAATATTTAATTATTGTATAAAATAATATTAACCTAACCCAAATGAAACATGAAAACGGAAAAAACGACAGAAAATAAAAAGATTTGTCTCGCATTTGGAACTTTGTAATCATTATAAAGATAGCTGCCCATAATATGGGATAAAAAATGGAGAATAATATTAACAAATCTTGAATTTGAGATATGATATCGATGAAGATGACATAAATTGAACTGGTCTCATTAGCTAAGTTGGTTAAGCGGTTGCCCCGGATAGGCAGAGGACCTGTGTTCGAGTCCCAGATGTGACTGAAATCTTTTTATTTTCTGTCGTTTTTTCCGTTTTCATGTTTCATTTGGGTTATGTTAATATTATTTTCTACAATGATTAATTAAAAATTACATATTTAAAATACAAAACATAATCAAAATATTTTTTTTCTTACTAATCCAAAAACAGAATGCTCACGTGACGTCAGAAGTTCCAAATGAAATGGTACCAACATAACGAGGTGTTTTGATGAGTTGATTTTTTATTCACTTTTAAATAACGATTTATAAATTCTACATATAATTACATATATATTCGGAATCGGCATTTGCTGATCTGTACGAATATATATTTATAAAGCCATTATATTTTTCACTGGAGTTCCTTATTGAAACTTCTTCATTATTTTTTTTTTCATTTTGAAGATAAACTTTAAAAATATTTTTTCATTATATTCAACATTAAAAAATATTGTGTAAAACATACATAGGACATTCAGAAAAAATCATAATACATAAAAATATACTCTGCTAATCTATTCACATCAAATTTTCTAAGCCAGTGAAAGATGAATTACATGTGACTAATTGAATTGATCAATACATAATGATTTGTATTTTTTTTCCAGGATCAACTGAAAGGTGATCCAGTGACAGAACTCAGGGTTAAATACATCAGGAGATTAGAAGACGCCATTCCCGCTGGAGAAGATTAAATGATGCTTTATGTTCATAATCACCAAATAGATAAAACTATAATATTTAATAATACATAACTATGTTAAGTTAAACCCGCTGTACACTCTTTATTTGTACTCAATAAGATTATATTATCACCTTAAAATTATTAAATGTGTCAGATTCATTGTTCTTCATCATTATCTATTCCACTGAAGAGGTAATTCTAAGTCGTGAGTTCAATACCTCGGCCGGCCAAGTCCTTCATCACGACACAAGTATTATAGTGATGGTAGTAGGAGATTTTCAAATATTATCAGGTTATTCGTGACCTGAGAATATTTGTTTTTATTAAAAAAAAAATGTGTGATCTATTTATATTTATATTTTACGTTATCTCTACAGGAGGCCACGAGTAAAATAATTTTTTTCAGGGCCTATGTCATCTTTGGGGATGCTCTGTGGAGGGTCTTTTTAAGGAAAGGAAGTATTGGGAAGGAAAAAGGTATGAGCGGTGGGACGTGCAGTGATTGACGTATTAATCCATCCCTCCCACTGCGGTGCAAGGCGATGGGTTGAGAGAGTACAGTTGGAGAGGTGGAGGGGTCTCCCTCAACCGGCCTCTCCCTATCTGGCCCTCCACGCATTTAGTGGGCAAAGCATCGGCCTCTAAAACCTGGATAAACCACGCCTCATGGTCCCTGGTACCTCCTCTAAGTTGAATGGCTTGGTGAACCACTTGGGGTGACCTGTGGTAGAGGTGTCGGTTATCCAATGAGTGGTTCCTGGAGCGGCGGTACCTATATCCGCCTCCCAAATTGAAATTGAATCCTCACTGATTGATTTATTTATTGTATTATATACGCCCTATATGGGCTTTTACATATTTAGTTAGTTATAATAGTCACACAGGTGAAAAACACATCACAGTAGGTACATAGATAAAATAACAAACAAATACAGGAATAACATAGTGTAAGCACCATTCCAAGTAATTAGCTACAGAGGCGAATATTCAATGCATACCTCACATTCACTGATACTTATACTCTAGAAACATATATTAATAATTGCTGAGGATGTATGCAATAATCGTCTGTTTGTATTTGTATTCCGAGCAGTTGAACATATCTACTATATCTGAAGATGTATTTATTACCTTCTGCGTGAAGTCTAGCCTGAAATTATTGTTACAATTGAATTAAATTTTAGATGGAGTATTTCTAGTTGGAATACTAAATTTAATTAAGCTGACAATATCAGGACTGTCTATAAAACCATTAACAATTTTGAAATTAGGTTTGAAAGAATCCGGATATTTGAAAATACGTAATATCACCAAAAGTAATTACTATTTTTTTTCTTTATCCCTAGTTGAAGTGATTTATGGGATAAAGAATTTGGTGGAGAGATATTTATAGTTTCTTTGGCAAAAGTGGTTTTTGTGCATAAGTATTCATACTTTCATGGTTGTAGTTTCTTCAAAGTATATTTTTATTTTATTAAAAAAAATAATGTAACCAACTGCTTTTTACTACTAAGGCTTTTAAAAATGGTTCCCTCATTTTTACAGAAGGGTTAAAAATAAAACTAAGTATTTTAATTTTACGGAAAACATTGGTTGGAATTTTTGAAGTTTTTCCTCTATATAATTTAACATTTTCCTTGTTGGTGGTGTAAGTGTTAATCACTCAATACACGGGGTTCTAAAATTCACTACATTTAAAAAATAAATTATGTGAATGCAGTTCCAACCACTCCCAATTGTCCAGAGCCAGTGGGACTATGGGATCCCTAATTGGGGTATGCTAAAGTTGAAGAGAGTGGGAAACGTAAGAAGATTGGGATGTACCTCGCTATTCAGATCTGGTCACCAAACATGGCTAGAGCCAGTTCAAGCAATGTTTCAATTCTAAATAGTGATACTGAGAGTATCTACCACTCTGGAATGGGCCGCAAATATATTATTAATTATTTTATGTGAATTATTTGTAAAAAACATGCATTATTAATCGAAATTTATTTGCTTATGTGAGTATTCAAACTCCGGATCCGTATCTGAGGATTTTAACTGCTCGACCACTGAGGTCATCACTGGTCATCACTGTATAATCTAAGGTCATTCCCTCAGGGGTCAGTATGAAATCAACATTACCCGCGCATAGCAAAAATGCAGGCAATGTTGTATGATGTCATGTTGCATGGACTCGCTCACGGATCTACATATGTCAGTATATTTGTACCCAGTAAACTGTCGGTATTGCAGATTTCTGTTTTACTGTCCTGCATTTACCACTGAATGTCGTCATCGAAAAATTATTGAGTGAGTCAGGTGACAACGAGGCTGTGGAATTGTACATTTATTTATAATGTTTTTTGTGAGATTATTTGTGCCTAATTAATAAATTCGAAACAATATTTCAAAAGCATTTTTTAACCAAAAGAAATGTTATTAGTAAAAGAATTAATTCAATTTTCCGTAGTGATATCAGTGGTGACATGATAATATCGAGAAGCTATGGAAAACATGTACCGCTTACTTGTATATTGGAAGTATGCAACACCGCTCCTGCACCTCACCTACCCGTATACTGGCACCAATAAACATATATGGAATGGAAAGCTCTCGGTGTAACGTATTCTTACTGCACCCTGTTTATATTGATTCTTCACAATTGTTCTGGCAAAGATTAACATTAGTTCGATTAACACAGCAGTGAAAAATTACATTCACAATTTTTTTGTACTTTACATTTATGGGCACAAGGCGCTATATATAATAGCTTGACACGGATAACTTTACAGTCGGTGGGGTTACCTCCATAAATATTGAGGATACCATTACAAAATAAATCTCTAGACGCAGGCTTCATTTGTGACAATTATTGGGTATGCGGCCAAATGAAATGAAATTATTTTTTATTTAGAATGAATCTGGGTTGGTTGGAAAAAAATTGCTACCTGGCAATGAGTTTACTTTTATAATGTAACACCCTCAGTATGGCCTAGACAGAAAGCAAACGGATGTTGTTCGTAGCGTAAAATATTTGGGACATAATATCGCAGACGACCTGAAGGACATTGTGGATATGGAGAGACAAAGAAGAGCGATATCCGTTAGAGCAGGTATGCTGTTAAGGCATTTTAATTTTTGGAGCACAAATGTCAAAAGAATAGTGTTCAACGTATTCTGCACATCTCTGTATATTTCAGAACTATAGGTAGATTACACTGCATCCCAATGTTATGAGCTAAGTCACCTACAATAATGAATATCGCCAACTATTCCATCTACCGAGATATGGAAATGCTCTTGGAGGTATAAGTGCTCTTTTTCAGGGCACTTCACCACCCCATGGGAAGTTCATGTTGCAGAGTACACCAATCCATAAGAATATTAACATTACTGTCATGGCTGCGAGTCCCCCCTGATGGTCCTCTGGAGATGAGAGACAGTCAGATATCCGTCATAAACGTTTTTCATTTTATAATAATTCAATTTTTTGTATGCATTGTTATTTCTTTGTATGTGTTATTATTGTAACCTATGGAACATATTGCATCGTACTACTCCTGCAAACTTTCTGGAATAAAGCATTTTTATTATTATTATTATTACATAAATTATAATTGACTGTACCTACATAAAGTGTTAATAAATAGGACTGTTTAATACTAACTAAATAAAGCATGCAAATAAACCAAAAAAATAAATCGCATTGATTGTGAGGCTGGGCTAATGCAATGGACAGAAATAGATAATAAAATATATTGATACATAACTGAATCTTATCAATATTACTCAATAATATTATCTTTTTTTTAGTACTCAATTTTAAATGCATTTTTTTCCTCATAGCACCAACCAGTACCTATCAAACACATACATAACTGTTTAGTCTATATTTGTTTTTCTCATCTCTTCATAAGTACGTTCATATTTTACATCTCTTCATACTTAATTATTATACTTTTTTCTAGATATATTATATTACCATACTATGTCAGTCTTTTTCCCTTCCATTTTTGTATAATGGTACTTAATATGAACTAAACTTGTCAATTTGACTGTCTAAAACGGGATTTGTTTGCAGTTGGGCAGTCAAAGCTTTCATACATTTTATTGTTTAATAATGTGTGTTTTGCAAATAAATAAATATGAAATACCTTTGGTTTAATCAGGTTTATTTACCATGAGTTATTGGTTACCATGTAATGGCCAAAATCTAGAATATTCCTCATTATTAGTTTAGTTTATCTTTAGTGGTTTTAGTTTTAGGAAATTTCTTACGATATTAATTTATTATTATCTTTTTACGTAAAGAATTTTATCCCTGTTCGTGGTCCTACACAGTTATCTAACAAATAGATTCAGGTGTGAAGGAGAATTTAAATGTTTCGTGACTTTTTTTATCAGTCATCTTAAGCCTTATTATTTAAAAGATTGCTTAACATGCATTATGTACCATAATATCGATGGCTTAAAGCAGTGATGCACAACCCTCGACCCTCGAATCCATTTCGTTTGTTGATTGATTAATTGGCCCTCCGGGTGAAAAGGTTGTGCATTACTGGCTTAAAGCTAAGATATTGTATCTATACTAATTGGCAAACATTTGTTATTTTACATTATTTTTCATTAAAATAATCATTTACCTAGATCTCGAGGAGGTTGGTAAAATCCTATAAATTCCATAAAATACACACAAATAGAATATATCAAACTAAAATATAAATATTATAATGGTAAAATTAAAAAAAAAAAACAAACTTTTATTAATCTAAGACATTAAGAATTGGTTTCATTATTTTAAATGGAACCCTGCAAGAAGTCCAGTGCTGCCATCGCCAGAGTGTTTTCGGTCTTGGCTAGTAGCGTTCGGTACTTGGTGATTCGTTTCCTGATTAGGGCTCGGAATCTAGGAACGCGCCCTTCTGCGAATATTTCAGTGGCACCGCAGTAGTGGACAGCCCAAAAAGCATTCTGTACGACTTGCTATATTATTGTAGATCCATTCTTTCAGATGTTGCTTTGTTGAAGTTGATCCGCAGCTAACTCACACTGTTCCAAAGATGTTTACAATACAATATATATATATATATACAGGGTGGCGTAAAACTACCGTTATGGTTTGAATGTTTAATAACTTTTTAAATTTTTTTATTTTTTAAAATTTTTATTTCAGAATTTTGTGAAGAAAACTTGGGGAATTTGAAATGGAACACTACACAACAGAACAGCGATCAACAATAGTTGAATTTTATTTTGAAAATCAACGGTCAATTGTTTTGACGCAGCAGGCTTATCGTCGTTTTTTTAATCTGCGTACTGGACCTTCAGCACCAACAATAAACCGCCTGGTTGCAAGATTTCGACAACATGGTACAGTAAGACACCTTCCATGTACCGGAAGACCACGTACGGTCCACATGGAAGAAAATACCTAACGTGTTATGGATAGTGTGCAGGACAGTCCAGAAACATCAACAAGAAGACGTTTGGCACAACTGGGGATATCGCCGAGGTCCGTTCATAGGATTTTGGCCACATTGTACATGTTCCCGTATAAGGTTCAGCTTGAGCAAGAATTCAAGCCGATAGACTACCAACAACGGCTTGATTATGCCATTTCATTCCAGACTATAACGGTAGTTTTACGCCACCCTGTATATGTAGTAATATGTGCAATCTTGAATATTACATATTGTTCTTCAAAATTTTGGTTGGTATCAATTTTTTTTAGGTAAGCTTAAGTAGAATTTTATTTCAGTTGTACTAAATAACAAGTCTTTAATATAGCAAATTCCTAAAACATTCTAACTGTCCCGAGTACTTGTTCAACTGAGAACAGTTTAAATAGTGCAGAAGTGTTTTTGTAAATCAGTTGGTTAGTTGAGTTCACGTTGAGTCATAGTGAGGCAACATTCGGGAATATAAATCAGAGTATTGGGTGGTAGTTGACAGTTGTTCTTCAGAAAAATCAGACTTTCATAAAGTGTCTCCATCATATGCAATGTTTCTCTCCAAGAAGTTTAACGAAAAGAGTCATTAGAAAATTTACCTTAAGTTCAGATAATAATGGAATTCTCAGCTCTCTCACCTGACGGAGAGTTGGATGAGTCCAATGCTAAGGAGATTGTATTTGAGGAAATTGCTGCGGCGGTAACTAGTGGCGATGACAGCAAATTAAAGAGTTTGTGTTCAACTGTGGATTATACCTCTTGAATATTTCTACAAGTTAATCATACTGGCTTGCAAGCATAATAGAGCTGAGACATTGAAGTTTCTTGTTAGCGGAAGTATTCAATTGTCCCCAAAAGACAAAGATGCAAACATAAGTCAGCATTGTTTTTCAAAGGATGATGAAGGAAATAATTTAGTTTACTATGCAGTTCGTTCCAGTAACGTGGAGCTCCTCGTTACGCTTCTTAGTGGATGTATGTATGCTGCAGTTCTCCCAGAAATATGGGAAGAACTACTCTCCGTATCTTTCGAAGAGCTAAAGTTAAAAAATATCCTCATATCTGGCGAAATGGAAATATTCGTCCAATCCAAGGTTATTAATCTGCGTTTTTTCTCAAAAGACAATAATGGACTCCCGCCTACTGGCGATGAGCAGAACAGTGAACTTCCAACTGACTGCAGCAAACTCCCGATTCAACAACGACTTCTATTGTTGACACAAAGCATCACAACTTTAACGACAGAATACCATCACAACAGAGTGGACAGCAGATTTTTATATTTTGCCAAGTTCATAGCTCAAAATATTCACATTTTAAAACATTCGTTGAAGTGTTCATACAGTGCTGTGCCTTGGGAGGAAATGGAGTTTAATTTGGTGTGTTTCGTTTCCGTCTATTCAAAGCGCCAAGAGATGAATATCTATTACCTATCTGTGCTTGGAAAGAGTAAGTTACTTGAAGAATTAGACGCATTTTCGGAGTCCCTGCGCCATGTAGAATTGCTGATTGATCGTATCGATGTCTCAAAACTCAGCGCCAGGGTCAGATTAAGTCGCCAGAAGGTTGTAGAAGGTATCATTAGTAAGTATCCTCAATTTCAGAACTTGTACAATGATTACTACAAACTAAGATACATATATTCGCTGGACATTATGCAGAGATACATAGACGCAGCTTGGATGGCAGACCCTGCAACGAGAGATGGGCAGCTTAGCATTAAGAGAGCTCTGCAAGTGATGGGAGAGCATCTGAAGGATACGTTAGACAGCCCCAACCTATCCGCTGCTATAAGTGATCTTCTGTTAATCTCGATGCAAAAGGAAACTAGGAAAGGACTACAAGATTTGAGAAACTCCTTATCCCATATACACCATGCTCAGAAAAATACGTTAATAATTGATGTTTCACAACTATATTCAAATATTCAGAATGATATTAAAAAGATTGGCACCATTATAAACGATATTAACTACTCCAAGAAAATAAGTATTTTGAGAAAAATTAATTTAAATGAAATGATTAAAACTGACAATCTGGACGATTTTGACAAAATTATTCAATTCATCAGAAACTTTCAGTATAAACTTGATGCACCAATGTTTAGTAAAACTATAATGAAAGAACATCAGGGAATAGAAGAACTCGTCGAAGAAATAACAAAAATAATTACAGACAAAACCCCGGAAGAGGAGAAGATCTTAAAAGAAATAAAAGAAAACATTGACTTATCGAATTTGAAACAAATGAAAATGAAGATTAAATTCTATAAGGTTTTGTACATCTTGGAGAAAACTTTCTTAAAAAGAAGTTTTTTGTTAAGTAAAAAAAGTGCTACCTATACGGCACTTGAAAATTATCCGTCTTTGGATTACTTTTCTGATGATAGAGAGGAAGAAGACTATTTAGAAGTGATGTCGAAGTTTAAACAATTGTTACATAGCTTAGAAAAAAGTGTCTCATTCCGAAATTCTCCTGAAATCAGTTTGAAAATTAAGAACATAATTTTAAAAATTGTGGTTTTGTACAACAATAAAAAGGACAGTACTGAGTGGATTGATGAATACAATGGACAAGTGACCCTAAAACACAGTAACGAAAAAATTAAGGGCAAGAAAGGTCCTTCAGAGAAGTTGACTGTAGACATTTTGGATGAACGCATAACCCAACATTTGTGTGAACTAAGAGATGCTATTGGAGCCGGAAAACTGTCACACACATTCAACAATGTATTTCCATTACTCCAGAAGACCGGACAAAAGAGATTAGTGATTGAAGCTCTCATGTTGGATACCATGTCCCTATTACAAGAGAGGTATGAGTGTTTGCCAAACAACATGTTTTATCTTGACGAGCGAATGCCTTTGTTGGGAGGAAGATGTTTGAGAAATTATTTGGCACATGGGAATCCTTTGGTGGATAATATTCTATCCACCGATTCACTTCCTTGTGTTCTCTTAAATGCAATTGAATTTAAAGAACACTCGGTTCTGTTAAATAATGGAAACATAGGGAAACATATAACAAATGATGTAAATAGATTAAAACTGAAATTCGAATAGGGTTTGAGCATTATCAACAAGCAAGAGGAAATGTGCAAGACACTGATTGAAGGAAACCTCGAGGCTTTGGCAATGTGTCTCAAGAATGGGGCGGATATATATTCTAGAAACATTGATTTGTCCACAATGCTACATGTTGCCGCTCAGGGAAATAATACAGATATTATTCAGTTCTTACTTGAAAAAAATATAAGCACGGATGTGAGAGATGTAAATGGACAAACCCCATTGCACATAGCGGCGGCTTGCGGAAGAGACGCTGTACTTAGTTTTCTCGTGCAGAAAAAAAGTACTTTTGTAGATCAGGCTGATAACGCTGGAATGACATCTTTGCACAAGGCAGCTATAAATGGCCACACGGAAACTGTTCTGACATTGCTGTCGCTTGGTGCGAATATCACAAACAAAGACAATAATGCCTACTCTCCATTACATTATGCAATCGTACACAATTACTTTGATTTGGTGAAGCTTCTAATTTCAAATACTCCAACTGATGATAGCAAAGAAATCTTTGGTGATCCTTCTTCTCTCCATATAGCTTGCGAATATGGACATTTAGAGCTCGTGAAGTTTCTACTAGAGAATAAAGCCAATGTCAACGCTAAGAATAGTCGATGTACCCGGCCTCTGCACTTGGCAGCATTAAATGGACATTTAGAGATTGTGGTAGAACTGATAAGGTACGGGGCTCACGTGAACTTGCGAGAACTAAAAGGAGATACGCCTTTACTTTGCGCTGTGCATGGAAACCATTTAACGGTAGTGAACCAACTGGTGAAGCATGGAGCTTTTGCTGATGTGGGGAATGCAAAAAATAATATTACTCCATTGTGGTTGGCAATCCATTTAGAAAACACGAAAATTGTTGAGATTCTATTACAAAACATCGCAGATATTAATGCTGCTTTTAATAAAGGTCTAACTCCATTGTTGCTTGCAGTACGGAGTGGAAATTGTGAAATTGTGAAACAACTTCTAGAAGCTGGCGCTCGGATGGACTGTCAAATACCAGAAGATCTTTCTGTATTACATGTCGGTGCTTTATTAGGCCATAGTGCAATTGTTACACTCTTGATAGAAAGAGGGTGTTATATAAATGCAAAAACTTCAACACAGCTCACACCATTGCATTCTGCTGCAGAAGGCGGTGATCATAAAACAGTAGAAATTCTGTTAGATGCAGGAGCTAATATTGATTCAATTAACTCAAAAGGATTCACACCTTTGTTTTATAGTTCTCTCAGAGGACACAAAGCAATAATGAAGACTTTAATTCTCAAAGGTGCCCAAGTAAACATTAGAGGTCTGAATAATTGTACACCACTGCACATTGCCGCAAATGAGGTAATAGTTACACTTTTGCTGGAGAACGGAGCTGAAGTTAATGCGAAGTGTCAGGAAAATTGCACGGCATTGCACATAGCATCTAGTTTTGGAAGAAGCAAAATAGTTAACGCCTTGATTAAAGCAAAGGCTGATGTTAATGCCACAAGTGTGACTGGTAATACTCCTTTGCACCTTGCTGTTGAGGGAAATCATAAGGAAGTTGTCAAAATGTTGTTAGACAATGGTGCCGATGTCAATGTGCTGAATACAGAACCACGCTCTATCTTATCCCGGGCAGCCCAGAATAACCATAAAGACATTCTAGAGATGCTTCTAGCGAAAGGGGCCGACGTTAATGGGAATGAGGGGGAACCTTTGAGATCAGCAATTTCTGCTGGTCATAGGTTTATAGTTGAAACGTTGCTTAAGCGTAAAGATATTGACGTGGCTTCAATAGTTCAAGGTAAAACTCTATTGCAAAAAGCAGCTTTGTTCGGTAATTGGCATATAGGCAGAGCCCTTATAGACAAGGGAGTAAATATTGATTTAGTTTGTCCTGAGGCCCCCCTTCCAGCATTATTAATTGCAGTTGAAAATGGCAACAAAGAGTTTGTCGATGTTTTGTTGAAAAATGGAGCCAATGTAAACATTGCTTCACCTGAACATCCCTCACCGCTGCATTTGGCAGTCACAAAAAATCGTCCAGATATTGTGGAAAGTTTGCTATGTTTCGGAGCTGAGCATGACACATTAGATGCAATGAATAGAACGCCATTGGAAATAGCAATTAATTGCTCCCACATTGGAAATGTAAAAATATTATTTCAACACCATAATTATGATGTAAACTGTCTGAGCTATGAAGAGCCTTTGTTGAACATTGCAGTTGCAGTAGAAAATCTTGAAATGATTGAATATTTAATAGACCGAGGAGCAAATCCGAACACAAACAAAGAAGGTACAAAAGCAATCCACGTTGCAGCTTTTTTGGGACATGTGAAACTCGTAGAGTTTTTCCTCCAGCTTGGGATGAATATTGGTGATGTTGATGACGATGAAAAGACACTCCTTCACTACGCCGCAGAAGGGGGACACCCAGCAATGCTGCAATTCCTGATAGACAAACACCTTGACATCAATTCAGTTGATATTTACGACATGCAGTCTATTCACTATTCTGTAATGATGGGATGCAAGGAGGTTGTACATGTTTTATTTCGGAACGGCGCTATGTATAATGCATTCAACAGGGATGGTTTCAAGCCTTTAGATTTGACTAAAAATGAAGATATTAAAGTACTTCTACTGTCAGTTGAAAACCTCTTTGAGGCGGTGAAAGTAAATAACATTTCGAAGATAGAATTATTGATAAGAGAAAATGTTGAATTGGTAGGAGCAAAGAACTCGGATAACTTAACACTTCTCCATTTGGCCTCAAGGGAAGGTTTCCAAGAAATTTCAGATATTTTGTTAAAACACAAAGCCAATCCAAACGTTTTTGGAATGAGTGGGTATACTCCACTCCATTTTGCAGCAAAATGTTCCCATCCGGGAATAGTAAAATCTTTATTACAAAACAGTGCAATATACAACATTCGTAATGATGTTGGAGAAACACCACTTTGTCTTGCAACCCAGGAATGCCTTATTTATATACTGCAACTAGTGGAAAACTGTTTCATAAAAACTAGAAACTGCGATGTGAGAGTTATTAAAGACATTAAAATGCAAGATGTTTCGACTATTAAATCAATAATTAATTCTTGGAACATAGAAAAAAACACACTTGTGGAGGTTGGAGTCAAAAGTGGTTTTCCCGAAGTTGGTAATTTATACAACATTATTCAAGGAAATTATTCACTTGCAACTTTCAGAATGGTTGACCTACTAGTGCAAAAGGAAAAACATGCAGAGGCTTTGTATATTCTACACACATTAATTAATGAAAGAAGAGAAATTTTGGGAATGGACGACCTTGGCATACTGGAGCTCAAATCCGGGATAGCTGCCATTTTTCTAGAGAGAAAAATGTTTTTTAAGGCTTTAAATTTGTTGGAAGAAATTTATGAAACACGAAAAAGTGCATTTGGACCAAATACCAAAACTTGCCTTCGTATCAGAAGTCTTATTGCTGCAGCTTTAGTTGAACTAAGAAGGTATCACGAGGCTTGGGAAATATTTCAACAAGTCATTTTCGGGCAAATGGAAATTTTGGGAGAGAACCATGAAGATTTATTATCAACTAAAGTAAATGCGGCTTTGTCTCTCGAAGGTCTGAAAAAATATGACGATGCCCTGGAGATGAATTATTCAGTATACAACATTTTAAAGGAAACGAAAGGAATCCATCACCCTGATACATTGAATGTGCATAGTAATATTGCCAAGGTCTTGGCACACCAAGGAGATAATGAAGCCGCATTAGACATACATTAAAGTGTCAACAAAGCTTATGAAAAGCTCTTTGGTATAAATCACCTGAGAACAATTGAGTCTTTACGTGACATTGCCCTCAATCTTGAAGACCTTGGAAAAGTAAACGAGGCTTTGAAAACTTATCAAGAAATGTTGGTAATACAGAAAGATGTGCTCGGAACCAATCATTGTAGTACACTGTATACCTACAGCAACATAATGAACCTGTACATAAATGAGGGTAGATATAATCAGGCTCAAAAGATTTACGAGGAAGGTTTGGAACAATCCAATGCCTTCTACGAAAATGATCACCCAGTCATCTCGGAATTAGTATCCAGATTTAATCAAATTAAAGAATGTATTTATAGTTTTGATGTTGCAGACGGTATCGATGATTTTGATAGTTTTCAAAACACTTGTGAAATGGATATAATTCTAGCAGTCAGAGATGGAGATATCGCCGTAGTGGGGAGCTTAATACGTCACGGATCCAATGTGAATACTGCAGATCCTGACGGCAGAACACCTTTGCACTTTGCTGTTAGTAGAGGAGATGCCGATATTGTCGAGGTACTGTTGAACAGTGGAGCTGATGCTACTGCTGTATCTTCCAAAGGGAACACACCATTACACATTGCTATAAATCTAGGCTGTATAGATATTGTTAAAATCTTATTACGGAACGTGAAGAGAATTAATCCCATCGCTTTAAATAGATTTGTTAACGCGAAGACTGTGATAGGGGGTACATCAGCTTTGCATGTTGCCGCTAAGAAGGGGTCCATCGACATCGTCACGTGTTTACTCGAGTATGGTGCAACTTACAATATCCAGGACAGGACCAACAAGCACACACCACTCCAATGTACTCGTAATCAAGCTGTTAAGTCACTGCTAGAGCTAGCTGGGAAGGTTTTTTACTATGCAGAGAAAGGAGACATTGGGAAGCTGTCAGAACAGAATCAGGAGCATTTGGTAGCCATCCTGAACTCTCGAGATGCGCAACACAGCACACCGATGACACCGATACAAGTGGCCGAGAAATATAACCACGGCAATGCAGTAACGTTTTTGAAGGGTTTTATGAAATTCTTAGCAGACTCACGCCTTTCTAATGTTCACAAAGTCAATGTGCAGCCAATCTTGACCACGACAATTGAAGAACCCTGAAGAATTAGGTCTATTTGTAATTGACGCAGGTTAATCTAATAAGTTCGTAGCGTTTTAGGTTCTCGAAGCAACAGTGTTGTGAAAATATTTTTTTAAACATGTTTCAAGGCATGTTTATACCGTAGTATTGTTTATTGAAAGACATTTTGATTTTGTAAAAAAAAACTTTGGGAATTGTCAAGTTTAAATGAAAAGTATTTAGCGAAAAACGTTTTTGTTTAAGTTTAACCCCGGAGTTAAGGCATTGAATGCCGCTAAAGTAAGTTATATCGTTTACGGAAAAAACACCATGCGTGTTAACAATAAATTATATATCTGTTTGGAGGTTATTCACCATCAGTCATATTCTTCTGGTCATGCTTATGGTATCCGGACAAACCAAACAGTGATCAAATAGAAAATAATAGGTTTGGTTAGGTTAGGTTAAATTAGGTTTCATGACTTGATAGATCACTTTCATTACTTTATATCACTTTTCAATAGTATTCTGTTTTGTAACTGTTCGGTTTTGTTATGGAACCCATGTTTACATATATTCTTTAAATTTTCTATTGGCGCTGGCTTGATTTTTTTTCTTCTCGTTCTTTACTTCCAAATCACCGAATTTCTCTTGATTTCGTTGCCTCTCATACTTTTCTTGCGAACCGCCGAATATCTCACTGATTTCTTCGCTGCTCATACTTTTCTACCAAACCGCCGAATCATACATTTCTTCCAAACCACCGAAATCTCTCTGATTTCTTTGCCTATCATTCTTTACATCCAAACCACCGAATTTCTCATTGATTTCTTCGCCTCTCATACTTTTCTTCCAAACCACCGAATTTCTCATTGATTTCTTCGCCTCTCATACTTTTCTTACGAACCGCCGAATTTCTGATTATTTTCTTCGCCTCTCATACTTTTCTTCCAAGCCTCCGAATATCTCATTGATTTCTTTGCCTCTTATACTTTTCTTCCAAACCACCGAATTTCTCATTGATTTCTTCGCCTCTCATACTTTTCTTCCAAACCTCCAAATTTCTCATTGATTTCTTCGCCTCTCATACTTTTCTTCCAAACCTCCGAATTTCTCATTGATTTCTTCGCCTCTCATACTTTTCTTCCAAACCTCCGAATTTCTCATTGATTTCTTCGCCTCTCATACTTTTCTTCCAAACCTCCGAATTTCTCATTGATTTCTTTGCCTCTGATTCTTTACTACCAAACCATAGAATTTCTCATTGATTTCTTCGCCTCTCATACTTTTCTTCCAAACCTCCGAATTTCTCATTGATTTCTTCGCCTCTCATACTTTTCTTCCAAACCTCCGAATTTCTCATTGATTTCTTCGCCTCTCATACTTTTCTTCCAAACCTCCGAATTTCTCATTGATTTCTTCGCCTCTCATACTTTTCTTCCAAACCTCCGAATTTCTCATTGATTTCTTTGAATTTCTTCTGACCAAACCATCGAATTTTTCATTGATTTCTTCGCCTCATACTGCTTTTCTTCCAAACCTCCGCCTATTTTTCTTCCAAACCTCCGAATTTCTCATTGATTTCTTTGCCTCTGATTCTTTACTACCAAACCATCGAATTTCTCATTGATTTCTTCGCCTCTCAAACCTCCAATTTCTCATTTGATTTCTTCGCTCTCATACTTTTCTTCCAAACCTCCGAATTTCTCATTGATTTCTTTGCTTCTGATTCTTTACTACCAAACCATCGAATTTCTCATTGATTTCTTCGCCTCTCATACTTTTCTTCCAAACCTCCGAATTTCTCATTGATTTCTTTGCCTATCATTCTTTACATCCAAACCACCGAATTTCTCATTGATTTCTTCGCCTCTCATACTTTTCTTCCAAACCACCGAATTTCTCATTGATTTCTTCGCCTCTCATACTTTTCTTACGAACCGCCGAATTTCTGATTATTTTCTTCGCCTCTCATACTTTTCTTCCAAGCCTCCGAATATCTCATTGATTTCTTTGCCTCTTATACTTTTCTTCCAAACCACCGAATTTCTCATTGATTTCTTCGCCTCTCATACTTTTCTTCCAAACCTCCAAATTTCTCATTGATTTCTTCGCCTCTCATACTTTTCTTCCAAACCTCCGAATTTCTCATTGATTTCTTCGCCTCTCATACTTTTCTTCCAAACCTCCGAATTTCTCATTGATTTATTCGCCTCTCATACTTTTCTTCCAAACCTCCGAATTTCTCATTGATTTCTTTGCCTCTGATTCTTTACTACCAAACCATCGAATTTCTCATTGATTTCTTCGCCTCTCATACTTTTCTTCCAAACCTCCGAATTTCTCATTGATTTCTTCGCCTCTCATACTTTTCTTCCAAACCTCCGAATTTCTCATTGATTTCTTCGCCTCTCATACTTTTCTTCCAAACCTCCGAATTTCTCATTGATTTTTTCGCCTCTCATACTTTTCTTCCAAACCTCCGAATTTCTCATTGATTTCTTCGCCTCTCATACTTTTCTTCCAAACCTCCGAATTTCTCATTGATTTCTTTGCCTCTGATTCTTTACTACCAAACCATCGAATTTTTCATTGATTTCTTCGCCTCATACTTTTCTCATACTTTTCTTCCAAACCTCCGAATTTCTCATTGATTTCTTCGCCTCTCATACTTTTCTTCCAAACCTCCGAATTTCTCATTGATTTCTTTGCCTCTGATTCTTTACTACCAAACCATCGAATTTCTCATTGATTTCTTCGCCTCTCATACTTTTCTTCCAAACCTCCGAATTTCTCATTGATTTCTTCGCCTCTCATACTTTTCTTCCAAACCTCCGAATTTCTCATTGATTTCTTTGCTTCTGATTCTTTACTACCAAACCATCGAATTTCTCATTGATTTCTTCGCCTCTCATACTTTTCTTCCAAACCTCCGAATTTCTCATTGATTTCTTCGCCTCTCATATTCTTCCAATCCTCCGAATTTCTATTGATTTTCTGCCTCTCTCATACTTTTCTTCCAAACATTGATTTTCTCCGAATTTCTCATTGATTTCTTCGCCTCTCATACTTTTCTTCCAAACCTCCGAATTTCTCATTGATTTCTTCGCCTCTCATATTTTCTTCCAAACCTCCAATCTTCTCATTGATTTCTTCGCCTCTCATACTTTTCTTCCAAACCTCCGAATTTCTCATTGATTTCTTTGCCTCTGATTCTTTACTACCAAACCATCGAATTTTTCATTGATTTCTTCGCCTCATACTTTTCTCATACTTTTCTTCCAAACCTCCGAATTTCTCATTGATTTCTTTGCCTCTGATTCTTTACTACCAAAACCATCGAATTTTTCATTGATTTCTTCGCCTCTCATACTTTACTTCCAAACCTCCGAATTTCTCATTGATTTACTCACCTCTCGTTCTTTACTTCCAAACCTCCGAATTTCTCCTGTCGTGGTTTCAAAAACACAGCCAGAATTTTTTCATAACTATCGCAGGAGAGTGTTGTTATAAAAATGCGTTTTTTTAATACCTGTAATAAGATTTATTAATAATTTATATTAATATTTACGTAATATTTATTATCCGAAAATTTTCATAGCGCCGTTTAGAAATAAACGTGAAGTGAGGTTATTTTTCTTTACATTGATAATTGTATCGTTACCTATGTCTAAATTTAGGTACAAATTGTGTTTACTTGTTACGGGTTGCATGCAAGTACTGAACAGATAAAAGTGTGATATATCATTAATAATGATTCGATAGAAAACCAATACCATCAATTTACATAAAACCTTTCGACTCCTGGGCCCCCCAGACAGACCGATGAACAAGATTTTCTATTCAAGAAAGAATATCTTTGTAGGATGATCAATTTCACCAGAAGTAAGTAAAATTATCTTATTTCGGGCACACGGACACGCCCACAACACTATCAGTTTATCTCTTCAGTGCATGCAAGTCAGTAAATACAGTGGGTTAGAAGAAATTTCCATGTGGCAATACTGCCGTTCCAAGATACAATCATCGTGCAATTTTAGGTATTTTCGCATTAGTGTTTCCATTCCATTTTTGATCAATTGTGTATACCCATTGCATTCGAAAACCACTTATTTTAATAGATAACATTGTTTTCTATAATATATGATAGAAATAGGTATAAGTTGGTGTCAAAAATCCAACAAAAACACTAATGTAAACATATCTAAAATTTCATATGCGGCACTCTTTCTTAGGACGGCGGAATAAGTCCGCCTTTATAATATCATGTAATTTGTTTAATATAAGTGTAAAATAAGTTTTGTAAGAAATCAGTTAGTCGTAAGATGCAGGAAGTAATAATTTATGTTATCCATATTAAGTTATTTACATGCGGGTTGTTAGCAGTGGCGTGCACAAAGCTTTTAATCGGGGTGGGCAGTAGGAAAAACAGCGATTTTTTTTTTATTAAAAAAATATGTGTTACATAAATACATTTTGATACAGTCTATAAAATACAACAAAATATGATAAAAATTAAATATGTAAGCAAAAAAATCCCAAAAAGGCAAAGCCTGTGTGTGGGCATTATAATAGTTTTTTATCACATTTCTATGGCTTATGTGAAAGTTTTCATTTTTAACAAAAATTAAGGTAATCATTTTCTCAAAAGCAATAAGTGCTAGCGAAAATAAGAAAGATAAAATATGACATAAAATGATAATAAGAAGCAAACAAAAAAAATATTTCATTAGTTATGAAAGTAAACAGAATTTACTGTTATTATCACATATACGTACAAAAGTATAATAAGATTTTAGTGGGCGTTTTTAATTAATTGATATATTTTTTAAAAAGCTTAGTAAGTTTTCGCTAAGGACGGCTAAGCTGCTGGCTTTGGCCGATGTTGGTTGGCATTACACATTAAAAATATCCGAAAAACCGCTCATTTATGCATATTGCAAGCAAATTACTGAATATATAAAATTTCCACATTTTTATCGACCGGCCACCATGATGGCATCGATTGCTACATTTGTGATTGCACCGAAAGGTAGGGCCTTTTTCGACACTATCCCTTAAAACGAGTCTTCCCCTGAATGCGCATTGCGCACACATGCACATTTTTTAATATAGTAGGGAGGTTGGTGGGGCGCGCGCGGGGCTGCAATTGGTAGCCGGAACTTCGCCGTGCATTTTTGAAATTGATTGATTTCATACAATAATTTTATAAGTTTTTATTTTAGTTTAGATAATTGAGATTCATAAATTCTCGGCCAGAGTCAGCTTTTGATCAAATCGTCAAGCACAACAGCATGACCCTCATGCTTGATGATTATCACAATTTGATCATAGCTGAAATTGGCCGAGAATCGGTTTCTAAAAATGGAGGTTGAAGCACTCCAACTTAAATTTAAGATGATTTTTCACTCCATGCTTTTTTCCATTGTTTCGTAATATTACAATAATGAAACCATTAAATTGCCAGCTAGAAATGATTTTTCGTTAATTTTTATATGAATACCGCACAAGAGTCCCAACCGTCTGGAGACAGTGAGACTATGGCATCCCCAATTGGGGAATGTTGTGAGGCTGAAGGTATTGACGAGAAGGGGGGGGAAGAGGAAGAGGAAGGTGGGGAAATACCTGGCTATTCAGATCTGGTCACCAAACACGGCTAAAAGCCATTTCAAGCAACGTTTCAATTCTGAATGGTGGTCTTTCACCAGGGAGATACTGAGAGTATCTTCCACTCTCCATAAAACTGAAAGTAGCTTTAAAAGTTTTAGACAGGTACTTAAAAAAAAAGTGATGTTAGTTTATTTGCAGAGAAAATATGTAGATTTTTCCAATAAAATTAATGACTATTAAATTTATAAATACTGTTTTATTTAATTTTTCCCCGTATGTATATTTCGCCACTATTGAGGTAAATCTCAGTAGGTCGAATTTTCAGATTATGGAGATAATCGAGTTTTAGAGAAATTCGAACATTATAAATCTCTCTGGACTCCAATCGAAGCGATTTTTTCAGAAGCCCTTTCTTTATGGTAGAATTTACAAAATATCAACGTTTTTTTAATAAATTTGTCTATTGCTAATAACTATAAATAAACATATTTTACTGAGTTTTTTCTCAAACATGTTTATGTGTGGTTTGCACTTAAGGAATTAAAATACCAGTGGTTATTTTCAGGAATCATTCCCTTTACTGGGTTAAATAAAAGTTGTACATTAAAATACAAAATAAAATATATATACCTCGTGACGGCCTCAATGGTCGAGGGGTAAGACTCTCGACTACGAATCCGAAGGTCGCGAGTTCAAATCCCGACGTGCACAAGTAAATTTTATTTAATTAATTTGTGCTGTTTCACATTTAATTAATTTAAAAATAATATGTAGTATATTTGCGCACGTTCCAGAGTGGAAGATTCTGTCAGTATCGCCCTGGTGAAAGACCACCATTAAGAATTGAAACGTTGCTTGAAATGGCTTTTAGCCGTATTTGGTGACTAGATCTGAATAGCCAGGTATTTCCCCACCTTCCTCTTCCTCTTCTCCTCCCCCTACCCAATACCTTCAGCCTCACTACATTCCCCAATTGGCGATGCCATAGTCTCACTGGCTCCAGACGGTTGGGAGCAGTTGGGACTCTTGTGGGGTATTCATATAAAAAAAAGAAAGTATTTTGTTTAAAATTAAAAAAAAATAATAATAATGTTATTATTAAGTTCTACAAGTATTTTAGAAAATCATATAAGTCGTCACAATGTGGCCGAACCACAGTTTATAAGTGGCTTTGAACGCCGAAACAGCTGTCACAAAAATAAAAAATAAAATAATTTGCAGAAATTATTCCTTTATCTGTGTATTTTTAGCTTTTATTTTTTAATTTTTTTATTAGGTAGTATTTGTTACATCATTTTTACATAATAGTGCAATACGCAATTGTCTGCAATATTCTTTTTTTTTCTAATGTAAGCTGTTGCTTGTGCTTAGGTGAGTGCTAAGTGCTTGAGTGCTCATTAATATTAAATAAAAATTTTACAATCAATCCAAAATATATAAGAAAGGAAATATAAAAAAAAAGTTTTACGGAGATGTGAATGACAATTTTTTAACAATTGCAGAAGTATGTCCATTATTTGTATTTTACAGATATAGTGAAATTGTATAGTAGAAACCAAAAAAAAAGATTAATTAAAAACGTTAAAGTTAGTTTCAGGTAAGATAAATATTTAGAACATTTATTATTAAAAAAAAGAAAATAAATATTACCTGGTTACGAAAAACCTGACAATATTTGAAAATCTCCTATTACCATCAGAGTAAGCGGAAGATGTTGCTTGTGTCGTAATGGAGGACTTCGCCAGCCGATGCATTGAACTCACGACGACTGGGTGAGACCCAAACGCGATGCCAACTCTGCCACAATAACATTTAAAAAAATTATTAATGTGTCTAAATAATTGAAGAAGATAAATAAAAAAAAAAACATAATAAGTTTATTTTTATTTCAAGTGTAATAAACTGTGCATGTTTTTTTTTTAAATATTTATTTTTATGTGTAATTTTAAACATAAGTATTCATCTGTAAAAACTCTCTGGCCGATTAAATAAATAAATAAAAGTAAATAAAATAAAGAGAACTTAATAAGGTATTATCAAATTGATTTTTTATTTAAATTTAAATAAAAAGAATATGGAGTTCTTTGAATTAAACACAATAACAATTAATGTTTTCGTAGAAAGCAATTCATTTGTGGTTTGATAAATTTATTAATTAAACAGATAAAACTATGCTTTGAACCAATAATTTATTTGAAAGTTGTCTCCAACTGGTTTCGCTTATCCAAGCTTTGTCAGGTTAAAAATTAAAACTAAAAAAAAATACATAGAGTTAGCATAGTATACACGTAGGTGAGACATAATAAGACAAAGCTTGGGATAAGCGAAACCGGTTGCTTATAACTTAAAAAAAATAGTGTTTTAAAACAAAGTGTTTGTTATATTAAATAATAATAATTTACATTACAGAGGAAAGAAAACGAATTTTTCTGTCGCCAATTTACAGTTAAATATACAAATTGCATTTTGCGATTTTTTCTAAAACATTTTTATTTATTTACTTAACATAAAATAGAACACATGTACATTGGTTACATGCATTCTAATATGAACATAATATCTATATACAATTGAGAATTACAAATCAAACTTTAAAAATTACTACATTAAAAACTTTAAAAATTACCACACTAAAAACTTTAAAAATTACCACACTAAAAACTTTAAAAATTACCTCACTAAAAACTTTAAAAATTACCACACTAAAAACTTTAAAAATTACCACACTAAAAACTTTAAAAATTACCTCACTAAAAACTTTAAAAATTACCACACTAAAAACTTTAAAAATTACCACACTAAAAACTTTAAAAATTACCACACTAAAAACTTTAAAAATTACCACACTAAAAACTTTAAAAATTACCACACTAAAAATTGCATTTTAGGTATTTCGTCACTTCCTTCTTAAATTTCAAAACGTTTTTCTCTTTTTTATATTTTCCGATTTTTCTTGGAAGATCTTCATGGCTCGACTCGTATAGTAATGAGTTTTGCGATTTCATTTTCTTTCGAAGGGAAGTCTTATTTCATTTCTTCTTCTTGTAGAGTGGTTATGTCTGTGTTGATGTTTATCAATTTTTCTCAAGAATTCAGAATTTCGTTGGCAGTTAAACATTTTAGAGAAAAACTATTACGTTGAAGTATATTTAGATCAAAAACTATTACAAGACAGTATATTTAGATCCCTTAGCATTTTATATGTAAAGCCATTTCCTCGTACGGGTAGGTGGAGAGGATGCTCTTTCAAACAACTCGGTCTTGGCGCACAATCCTTGCTTCGTTCACATTCATACATCGTCTCATACATGCCCTTCTGTTTTTCTGACCCCTGACATGGCCCAACTCAAGTATTTGATTCACATGATCGTGCCACATTTTTGAAGGTGTTCCCAACTTCATCTAAAATTCACACTCGCGTCATAGAACGCACTATGATGTTAGATAACTCATGATCTTGGCGGCAGATGAATCTGATAACCAGCTGCGTGGTGATCGGGACTCTTTCGACTTATCGCCTTGCACCACATTGGGAGGAATGGATTCATACGTCAGTCACAACTGAACACACTGACCCCCGGATTCCTACCCAGATACACCCATCCCTCATACCTTTTTCCTTCCTAAAACTTTCTCTTTCTCTTTTATTTAAAAGACCCTCCACACAGCATATCCAAAGATGATACAGGCCCTGAGGGGACATCCCGAGGGAAAATATTTCCACCAGGATCTTCTGCGTAGAGTTAAAGTAAAAAAAAAATATTCTGTCTATCGCCATCTCTCGGTGTAAAGCAAACTAAAATTTAATGGCTTCATTTTAGTTCGTCTATTCAACCACAGAGCGTTCGAGTAAAAACATTAAGGGAAACGGCTGCGCGGCCTGTTTCATACAAAACTGAATTTTGGATTTGAGGCCAAAATTCTCACCGAATGATTTTTTTAAAATCAAAAGCAAATATCTTGTACGGGTTAGAAATATTTTATTTATTTATGTTTTAAATTATGAAATATAGGCCATTAAAGAAATAAAATTTTCACGATTTTAGGGACAACTTTGGCAATTATTTTGGGGGTTAATGGTAATAAAAAAAAAAAATTACTCCTTCTAGTATAAAAATATAAATTTAAAAATTGTTAAAATCTGCATTATGATGGATGGACTTAATTTAAATTTAAAATGACTAATTTTCGTTGGAATACAAATTTTCTGTAGAGAATTTAAAACATCTACCTAAAAAATGTTTTTTTAAAGATGTAAAAAATATACATATATTTTTTATCTAATCATGTTTACATAGCAAAAATGACAAATTAAACAAAACTACCGTTAACCCGCAAATAATTTCCGAAGTTGCCTCTAAAATCGTGAAAAATTGATTTCTTCAATGGACTATATTTCATAATTTAATGCATAAAAAAAATAAAATCCTTCAAGTCCGTACTAGATATTTACTATACCTTTCAATTTTAAAAAAAAATCATTCCATTTGGGTGGGTATTTTGGCCTCAAATCCAAAATTAAGTATTTATTTTAAAAGGATTAAATCATAAGATACGGTATTCCCCCTTTAGGCATGATGTTGTTACTGGTTTCCGTGGGGTACTAGATAGGTCCATTCAGCGGCGTAAAATATACGGAGTTGATTCTATTCGATTTTTTAATGAAGTCTAAGAAACCCGAATTTGCCAATTCAATATAAAATGTGATTGTCCAATAAATTAAGCAGAGTGTTCGCTGCGGATTTCAATAAATTTATACCGCCAGACATCAGGTATAAAATCGGATAAATCCGCCTTGGAAACTCAAGTGTTTTAGGGAATTAACCACGTCTCACCAAAGATGAAATAATTTTGGAGAATTGGACAATATTTTGGGAAATGTGTTGAGGCCCCGCATTCATCTCTCGAGAATTTAGATTTAGGTAAGAGGTCTGTCTAGCATCGGCTCTAAATCTCGACTGATCGCTGTTGAAAGGCAGATACGACCATTCGAAAGATAGAAAGAGCGCGCCGATATGAAGAGCGCTTAGAATAAATGGGCGCAAGTGACATTTCTACAAATATTAATAAAGCACGACATATTTAAGATAGATCAAAAATCTCAGTCGCATTAAGTAGCATTTAAAGAAACACGATGATTTTTTTTCAAACCTATAACATGTTAAATAACAGAACAAACATTTTTTTTTCGGAGTATACTTTACGATTTTTTTCTATCGAGGGAATTTCATATAATTACATTTTCAGCCCGTTAAACCGTTAAGCCCCAAAAACCTCACCCCATGAACCCTGGGTCACCTGATAAGTCACCAAACGTAGCGAACCACTCGGGGTGACATATGGCAGAGGTGTTGGTTATCCAATGAATGGTTTCCGCGGCGCCGCGGCGATACCCATTCATACTTGCCTTCCAAATTGAAATTTCCCGATAACCGTTTGCCAGAAATGGACACTGGAGCAGGGCGAATTCAGGAAACTCCATTAATATCGTATTAGCGGCGAAATTTATTTAAAAGTATTGGGTAATAAATTATTTTTTTCGAAACCTGCAAATAGCTAAATAATCTGAATTGTATTCCACCATAATACGAGGATAGATGCTTTTTTCTATCGACGTCTAATTCTCATTTATATTCGCTATACCTTATCATGTAGTTCCAGAGTGGAATATACTCTCAGTATTGCCGTGGTGAAAGACCACCATTCAGAATAGAAACGTTGCTTGAAATGGCTTTAGTGACCCAATGCGAATAATAATAATAAAAATAATTTAATAAGAATTATTTTTATTTATTGGGGAATGTGGGGAGGTTGGTGCAGTCCCACACATCCCATAAAGTATGTACAAATAACATAAAAAATATATATTCTTAAAAATGGAAATATAAAGAGAACATAATAGATATTAGTGAATTATTGTACTTAAGATTGATGGAGCTAATATTTTCCTCCATCTTTCTTCTATGCTGGAATCTGGACTCTGGCGGGATTCAATAATGAGGACATTTCCGGATTTGTTTACCCTAAATCCTGCCATGGTTCTAATGAGGGCTGCAAATCCAGGAACTCGCCGTTCCGCGAGCATGTTGGAGGCACTGCAGTGTCTGGAAAGACCGAACATCGAGCGGTAGGTGTTGTTGTACTGAACGCGAGGTCTTTCCATGTTACCCTTCTTGAAGTTCCCCCAGAGCTCTCATGTGTAAAGAGTTGTACAGAACGCAAGAAACGACTGCAAAGCTGAAACCTTTTACTGAGCATGTTTGACTTAACACTGAGTGCCCGTCTTTGCCTGTCGATATCATCGTCGTCCATCAACTTACTAGTAATGACGTGTCCCAGATACTTGACTTGTCTATCACCTTCAGAAGCTCACCATTCAAGAAAGCTGGTGGAATGATTTTAGGACCCTGTCCATATCTGATAATCAGTAGTGCAGTTTTTTTCGGGTTATACAGCATGTTTGTTTCGTGTGCGAACTCTTCACAGATTTTAAGGAGGAAACGTAGCCCCCTTATCGACGGTGCCATCAAAAGTTTGGGACTTCCCCAACTTTCCCTTCCTCATCTCCTACTCCTCTCCACTATCTTCAGCCTCGCAAACGAAATTTTGCTCAATACTGTTCAAATGCACAAATTCGCTCTTTCCAACGAAATTCTCGATCAAATTTATCATCAATTTAGGATATCGATTTTTGTGGATTAAGTTCCCCTCAGCAGAAGACTATTTAAAAAAAGTGTAAACGGGGTGAAAAAACGTCACCAAAATGTCAAATGTCATTATTAGTTTACAACCTATTTTACGCGATTCAGATATTGAATGACAAAGATTTATTTCCGTTTTAATGTCAAAACATATTTTCTGTATGTTTAAAAAAACGATGAGTACTCAATTTATTTTACTAATTACAAGTTACGTTTTGTTTTGTTTTTTCACTCATCGAGAAACGTCAAATGTTAAATGTACGAAATGAACAATGTGCTTTGCGGCAATATCAAAAGTCAACATATTTTTAACATACACGTTTATGAAGTATACAATGTTGGTTTATGTATTAGTTTTTAAAACAAATGGTACGTATTCATAATAAATACAATATTAACTCATCTATGTTAATATTACATTGAAAGTTTTTACTATTATGTCACTTTATTATCTTGAAAGTGGGTGGCCACTATTTTATCGTATATGAAAGTGGGCCGGCACCTTCATAAACAATTTAGGATAAAAAATGCTTGGAAACAGGCAAACAGAGTGAATACTCAACAAAAACCCTTGGTTGATCGGTGATTCAGATTGATCATTCGAAAAGTTGGGAAGAACAGGGGTTAGTGAATGTAAAATAAAACTCGTTTTTTACAATTGGATAATCGAAAAGTTTCACATATCGTTTAATTTCACTGGATTTTTCTTTTCTGAAATATGTTGTATGCCAGCAATGCATATGTGTGAACACTGTGTTCGTGTCAACTCTGGCTTCGATACCTATAACGATTATATTATTTCATCGTTGAACTGCATCATTCCAGGTTTTCATAACCTAAAGATAAATCTCAAGAGCTTTCCGAATCCAAAGGATTTCCATGCATTTTCCTTACGAAGCAATTGATTCAGTTCCCAATTATTTTCAGCTTGCCCTGACCGGTTTGGAATATTCCTATGGCAAGTGATGAATTATTCAAAATCAGTTGTTATGAAAACTCGTTCGTTCGGTTCTGTTTCTACTAAAATGCGGTTAGTCCGCCATTGTTAGTAGGTATCTCACATAGATCTCCTATGATTATTCATATTTCTGTATACTTAACTTTCCTTAGGTAAAACATGTTTTGCTTTTGTTATTTATTTACTGTACAGAACTCATTTCCTAAACACAAGCCACAGTTTATATTATGAAATAATATAAATATGTTGCACAAAATTGCTGTCAATTGCATTATTATCAGAAGCACATCTATTTAAAAAAATATGCAATTTAATATGAATTGTTGTGTTAATTTAACTTTAAAATTGTTTTTCTTATTATCTCTTAGTTAAATAATCACGTACCACTGGGCAACAATGAGCTTTTGCTATTACATAGAGAAAGAAAGGGTTTTAGATAAAATTTATTGGAAAAATTGGTTATCTAATAAAATAAGAAAAAATATCTATTCTCCACTTTGCGGTAACACGAAACCTAAACAATATATATATATATATATGTATAATTATATAAATATTTAGGGAATTTTCCACATGTATTTAAATTCACAGACTTAAATAACACTCGCGTCATTATAAAACAATTAAGAAAAACCCGCCACCATTAAAAGCGGGGAAAACAGATTGTAGTGTAACTGGTCTGGCACTTAAACTTATCAAATCGTCCCTAAACAATAGAAAACAGTGCGTTATTGTAGGAGATAAAAATAGTCAACTCAATAGCATATACTATGGAGTTCCTCAAGGTTCCATACTGGGGCCACTTTTATTCCAAATATTATATAAATGATATCTGTCAATTAAATCTATATGGTGAAATATTCCTGTACGTAAATGTCACTGCAATATTTTGCTGTAGCAAAAAAATGGAAATCTTACAAGAAAAATCTGAACTGGATCTCCATATATTTAACAATTGGCGGAAAAAAAATATATTAACAATTAATGTTAAAAAAAGTGGTTACATGATCTTTAGTTCACCAAAAAGAACAACCTCGATTCATAAATCATAACAAATAGAAGATATAAAACTGCGCATTTTAGATAGAGAGAAATACCCGGGCATATATATTGATAAACATTTGTCCTTTAAGCAACACACACAAAAACTAAAAGAAAAAATCATCCCACTAATTGGTGTATTTG